>QVTF01006568.1:0-27192 GCA_003573665.1 Oxygymnocypris stewartii | reverse complement strand
ATGTCACACTGCAACATGGTAATTACTTGACTTGTAAAGTTACCTACCCAGAAGTATAGGTTTACATGTACTATATTACCTTTATGAGTTCTCCTCTCTCCAGGGCTGCAGAAACATCCTCTGTGCACAAGTACTGCTCAAACAGTTGCTTCCAGGACCCTCTACTGTCCTTAGTGCCTTTAACTTTAATGTTTAGTGGTAAGCTTTCTTTTGATGCTGTGAAAAGAAAGGTAAAACAAAGTTAAAAAAACTGCAACTCACATGGAGAAAAAAAGGGTTAATTTAGATTTGGAATACAACTAAATCTGTTCATGTATATCTCAAGATGTTTCATTTGAGAATACGTTATGTTTCACAGAAGAAAAATACGTTTTCAAAGTACAGTTTTGGAACAACATGAGGGTGAGCAGCTGAAATTTTAAATTTTGGGGTGAAATATTGCTTTAATCTAAACAAAAATGATCCTTTGATTTTGAACAAATAATTCAGTCAATGTGAAACTTTGTAAATGTAAAAAAAAAATATATATATATAATAAATAAAAATAAAAAGTTTAAAAAGAATAGAGCAAGACAGTCTGTCCTTACTCAACAGACAACGAAACAGCAATTTTTGGGTTGTTAAAAAAGGGGCATTCATTCAAAACAATCGCATTCAATCTTTCACGGACTGTGCTGATTTAAATCTAGCGGGTCTGTTGTGTCTTGGGCTGCAAGTTCAATGATGAAGGCAGTGACAATTTCTCCAGCCAATCAGTGATCAGCAGAGTTTACGTCTCGTTTTGGTAACTGTACGGTTCGCTTGGAACCTCAGCCGAGGTGGTACTAAAGTATCAGGTACTGTACCAGTGGAAAACCCCCCAAAAGTGAGCTGTACTGAACCATTCCACGCCGTACAATGCAGAGGAAAAGCACCATAAAAGTGATTTTGTGCCTTTTTGGGATGGCATTGGGATGGGATAAAGTGAAGTTCACTTGCAGAACACAAGCTTCTAGGGGGCACATAAGTCTGAAGTAATTAAATTAGGTAAAGTGGTGCAGAGGCAGTGGTGGTTATGTAGGCAAACATTAATGGTTTGAATTTTATGCGAGTGTGATCTTGTCTTTATCTGACCCGGTTTGCCCCACCCTTCATCAGCACTCACACTCTGGACATGAATGATGTTAGAATTTATTTGATGCCTGCACACAGAGCAGTAGGAGACAAATGCAAAGTTCAGTCACGTTATAGTTCCACCACAGCAGTTTCTCTATAGCTCTGCTGCAGACTGTTAGAACTCATTGGGTAAATAGCGCCACCGGCGCAACCAATAGGAAACGCGATCTCATTAATGCAGGATTTACTTAAAGGACCCAAGAACTGATATTTATATAACATTTATCTCGTTACATACACCCCCCTTAAATCCTGCTTAATGGGAACCTAACATAAGAAAAACCAACAGTGAAGAAAATAAATATATATATATAGAACTCCAACTTTATGTTGTCAATCAACAAAGATGATAAGAAAAGAAAATGCATATGAAGTACAATTTAGCTGTCAATCATAGATTCCTCCCATAAGGAGTACTTAAAGACTAAGGGAGGCGCCTATCCCCTATCTCATAGTAGACTAAAGAGATGCCCGTTACACCTCAAAAATTCCATTATGTACCAACTCATTATTTGATGTATAATCTCTGTATCAGTCTATTTCCTTTGTTTCGTCAACTCGAAGCATTAAATCAAATGTAGCCTTTTTATGCAAACACATGCCTTTTAACTAAATACGAAAGAACTCCACTGTAGAGTCTGGAACTGTCTATGTGTTTGTTGGTTTAAATTTCAGTAATCAGTCTTTGGGAGGAGGCTTCATGACTTCTGCCCAAGCCTAGTTCGAGTTACTGCAGCCTCTACAAGGGGCCTCGGCTGTGTGCACACCACAGGCTCCTTGTGACCTCATCTGTGACTTGTTCTCCCTTGAATCAAGTTAGAGTCTTGACCTCCTACTTCAGGCAAATCAACATCACTTGTCACATTTACATCACTTCTTTCAACTTCACTTATCACTTTGGCTGTCACTTCTTTCCTGCAGGTTCCCAGGCATCAGTACTTGCAGAGACCAGTATCTCTGACACACAATCAGGACACGTGCAAGTAGGGTCTATACAGTTTGTACGTCCATCCTCCTCATTCAAAACCAATCAGGATTACTTAATATCCAGATCGCAGTTCTGTCATCATGATCAACTCCGCTTCCTGAACATCAGTACATTATTCGTGTCTTGTCCTTTCATCTGTTCCTGAGGCTCATCAACTGGTAGGAAGTTCACAGGTAACAAAAAATTCCTATGGACTACCCTCACTTTGTTCCGAGTTGCATTTCCCGAATCCTATAAACATGATTTCAGGATACACAACCACGACTTCATATGGGGGATGACTCCCATTTGTCAGCAACTTTTCTTCTACCTTCTTTCACCTCTGTTCGCAACCAGTCTACTCTATCACCAACAGTCAGTGGACAGCCCTTCACCTTTCTGTTATAGAGTCTGCCATGTCGCTCCTGTTCTTTCAGAGTGTGCATCCGTGCTATGTGGACTGCTTTCTCGAAGTCTTTCCTCAGCTTGGACAACAAAAATCTTTGTAATCCACCACATCCTCATTTAGAAGCACATTTTGAAACAGGACATCAATTGGGAGACGAGGAACTCTGCCAAACATAAGAAGAATGGCGCAAAACCCGTTGTCTCAATGTTCTGTGCAGTTGTAACAGAAGGTAAGTTGCTGTAGCATCTGTGGCCATTTTGATTTTGTTTTAGGAGGTAATGTCCTGATCATGCTTCCAAGAGTCCTGTTGAACCTCTCAGCAATGCCGTTACCCATGGGGTGGTATATGGTGTTGTATGTGACTTATCTACACCCACCATGGTCAACAGTTCCTTGATTAGCTTGCTCTCGAAATTAGCCCCCTGATCAGAATGAATTCTTTTGGGGAATCCATAGACTAGAAAGAAATCATTCCAGAGCCTTTTCGCAACTTGTTTGGCCGACTTGATTCTGGCATGGAAATGCATGGGCCATTTTCGTAAAATGATCCGTCACAATCAGCACATTCCACAGACTTTCCTTCTCTGATCCTCTGCCGACCAAAAGTCGATGCAGACCAGTTCTAGAGGTTCTGATGTTCGGGATACTTTCTAACGGAGCACAAGCATTGGGGTTCTGAGGTTTTACCAACCACACATCGGTGACAATTCTTCACGTAATTATCAATATCTTTTTTCATTCCAATCCAGAAGAATCGTTGTCTTGCTAGTGACAGTGTTCTACTACGTCCTTGATGTCCCGCTGCATCATGGATTCCATGAAGAACTTGAGATTTCAAAGAAGCAGGTACAACAAACAGGTAGAGTTTCTTGTTTAGCTTCGGATCCCTTTTCACCTTATATAGTACTCCATTACAGACAACAAGTTTGCTATGGTGCTTCAACAGTCTCCGCACACTTGTGGATTCCTTCGCTTGTTCTCTCTTAGATGGTTTCCGACATCTCTCAATGTAATACAGAATCCGACACAAGGTGCTGTCCTGCCCCTGTGCATTTACGATGTTGCTGTTCTGCAAAGGAGGGTCAAACTGTTGCGGATGTGGGATGACTGGTACTGTCCCCAGTACTTCGCTTAAACCACCAGTAGCGTGTGCTGCCAATAACGCAGAACTTCCTGGCTCCCAGAAGAACCTGAAGGCGAGAATCCATCACTGGTTGTGTCACGAGAACCTTCGACAACTCCCTGCACCACCTGATGGTTACTTGCACACTTGAAAGCCTCTTGGACAGAGTTGTCAACAACACCACTGACATCCCTCAAAAGAGATAAGTATGGTTCAGTAATAAGGCGATGTCCTATGCAAGACTGAACAAATGGCTCACGACATTTTTTGTTCCCGGGACATACTTCAGATCAAAACTATAAGAAGCAAGTTTTGCCACCCATCGCTGCTCACATGCATCAAGTCGAGGTTTAGTCAAAATATATGTGAGAGGATTATTATCAGTCCATGCCGTAAAGTGTCGTCCTCTCAGCCAATGGCTAAACTTCTCACAGATAGCCCACTTTAAGGCAAAAAACTCTAATCTGTGAGCTGGATAATTCATTTGTGAGCGAGACAGAGTTCTACTTGCAAAGGCTACGGGTCTGGCAATCTCTTCACCTGGTAGAACTTGCGACAATACAGCTCCAACTCCGTCGAAAGATGCATCGACAGCCAAAATAAAAGGTTGATCAAAGTCTGGGTGAGCCAGTGTCACATTCTTTGTCAATTCCAGTTTTAGTGTGTGCAAAGCTTCTTCACAATCCATTGTCCAGTCAGCTGGGGATAGTTTGAGGTAACTAACTTTCTTTCTTGGTTTGCGTCCTTTCGTAACAGGAGTCTGTTTGACTGCACCTGATGTCAGCTTGAATAGAGGCTTAGCTTTTGCTGAACATCCTTCAATAAAATGTTGATAATAGAGAACCATTCCAAGAAAGGACCTGATCTTTTTCTGACATGGTATTTTTCCATCAGGTTCCATCAGATCAGAAGCTTGGATCTTGTTAATTGCCTCAACTTTCCCAGGATCAGTCTTAATCCCTTCCTCGCTTATGAAGTGTCCAAGAAATTTCACTGATCGTCTCAGGAAACAACACTTCTTTGGAGCCAACTTCAGATTGTGATGTGACAACCGCGAGAGAACCATTTCAAGACGTTGAAGGGCTATGGACTCAGAAGGGGCAAACACCATCAAATCATCAAGATAACAGAGGACACTGCTGAAATTCTCATCTCCAAAGACAGACATCATCATTCTCATGAAAGTGGCTGGGCTATTGGAGAGACCTTGAGGAAGCCTATTATACTCATGAAGGCCAAATGGGGAAGTGAAGGCAGTGTACTTTTTGTGTTCTTCCTCTAGGGGGACGTTATAATACCCTGAGGTAAGATCCATGGTTGAGAAGAGTGCGTTGCCACCCAATGCAGCTAACACGTCGGACTGGTGTGGTAAAGGGTAGGCGTCTCTGACAGTCCTCGCGTTTAACCACCTAAAGTCAGTGCAGATCCTGAGATCGCCGTTCTTCTTCCAAACTAGTACAAGAGGGGACGCATAGTCACTATGTGACTTGCGGATGATTCCCTTTTCTTCCATCTCATTTAACGCTGTTCTCAGTTTGGCATACTGGCTTGGTGGTATACGCCTGTACGGAAAACGGAAAGGTCTGTCATCAGTGAGGTTAATTCGATGGACAAAGCCTTTTGCCTCTCCACAGTCCATTTTGTCTCTTGAGAAAACTGACTCATACTTCTCAATAATGTGCAACAACTTGTCTTTCCAGTGGGCTGATACTTCACACGACTCCAAATCAAGATCATCAAGGTTCAAGTCACTCAAGACCTGCTTCATCTCATCACTGGATCTAATAGGTAAGGGTTCCTCAGTACACTGCATATTTGACTGAAGCTGTTTTGGCAGTGGCAAATCTTGAACAGCAATACAAGGTGACACGTCGGCTATTTTTGCATTTCTCTTTAACACAACTCTGTGATTAGTGGGATTGATGACTTTCAGGGGGATAGAACCATCTCCCCATAGTGGTGTTATGACCCTTCCAACCAATATTTGTCTTGGTCTTGCTCTGGACTCTGTTGGTTCCACAATAACGGTGCTGCCTACTGACAAGACAGAAGACTGAGGTAGCTTACCCCAAACCAGATGTTCAGTTTGTGGCTCTAACGTCACACTCCTTTGTAACTTTACGGTACCGACTTTTTCAGGTGTGGATTCACCTCTCCATCTTTCTGTGTTAGAGAAAAGAGATAGAAATAAAGAGCATTCAGCACTCTCATCGTTACTTGACTTAGCCATAAGCTTCCAGTAACCGTCGGTTTCTCTCAATTGCATCAGAAGTCTCTTTATGACATTTGTGCCCAAAATCATCTCTTCGGTCTGTCCCGGCACAACCAAAGAAGGAATAATCATGTGACAGCCGTACACTGTAGCTTTAAGATCATAGACTGCGGTGGGGGTAACTTGATGTCCACCACAACCAACAATGACAATATCTTGTGCTGATTGACTTGTCATATCTGGGTTACTTTTCAGCAAACTTTCTTCAGCAGACTTGCTGATAGTACACGCCATTGATCCACTATCGATTAAAGCTTTAAGGATGAGATCCTTCTCAACTGAAATAGACGTGTAAAACAAGCTATCAGCTTTTGGGACTCTTTGTACTCCCTGAAAGATGACTGTTTTGTCTGACGATACATCACTAAACATTTGACACGACTCATAATCCATTAAATCATCAAAACTGGATATGGGAGATTCACTCTCAAGATCTACGTGATCCTCCCTCACACGTAGATCACTTAGTTTGACTGCTGGTTGATTGAGGAAGCATCCTTTCTTTCCTTTGGACAGCGGTTTCTTGGATGGTCAGGCGAAAAACACTGGAAACAGAGCCTATGATTTTTGCAGTGAGTAAAAGCAGAATGTGAGGTGTCCTTGCACACTAAGCATGGTGCATCATTCAAGCCTGGAATTCTGGCCAAGTTACTTCTTTTCCTGGTCTCCTTAGTCGCTTGTGCATTACCACTGTTATTCATCAGAACTCTCTCCAGCATATCGATCACCTTTTCCAGAGCCATATTCTCCGACTGTTTTGACTGAAGTGAATCCTGTTCAACCTTCACTGGGCACGTGCTAGGACTTACATGCATCTCATTTACAGAAATTTTCTTTTCACATTCACTTGGTCTATGTCCCTTACCTGAGGCTCTGAGATTTTTCTCTGAATGATACTCATTTAGGATCTCTTGCACTTCATAAGCTGTCCATTTGTCAATGGTTTTTGAGCGAAATGTCAGTGCTAGATCTGAGTCTGGACAATTCCTGATGAACATGCGTGTGACTTCAATCAGTTGATTATCCAGCACCTTTCCCAGTTGCTTTAGACACTCAGCTGTGACGTCTGCAGTATGGTTCAAGCGCAACCAGTAATCGAAAGGATCCTCTTGAGGTACTGGAAGAGTAGTGTAGAAATCTTGCAATGGAATAGGAGAATACTGTTGGCAGCTGAAATGCTTCCGTAATAGTGTGTAGATAGCATCAGGATTTGTTTTGATATCCAAACCGCTTGACAGCATCCCCACTTTAACAACATCTTTGGCCTTGCCTCTCAGGTGGATTAAAATCTCTTCACCCTGCTCTTCAGTAGGCAGAAACCCCTTCCTTATGAAGTTTTTCATGAGCTCCACCCACTCATCGAGTGTAACAGCGTCTGATACGTCACCTCTGAAAATCGGAGGATCTTTAACTTCCCTTTGACGCACAACTTGGATCTGTGAGGTACTTGACATGGAGCTTTGGTCAGGTTTGCATCTACTATCATGATCATTCGGAGTATGCTTAGATGCAGCTTCAGTTTGACTGTGCAAATTCAAATGTGCAAGGATACTATCTGCCAGCTGCAGACCTACTTGCTGCACTATGTTACCCATCTGACTCATTATGTCACTGGTATAGACTGGAGTCGATGTATTAATTGGCTGAGCAGTTTCAGAACTAGTATGATTCACATTACTAGGGTTCACATTAGCATTTAGAGCTGGAACCGAATTTGCTTCTATGGCCATACCGTTGTTTACACTACACATAGTAGAGCTAGGGCTAATGTCTGGGAAGGGAATTGGTGTCACTAAAAGACCTCTCCCTCGACCAATACTAACAGGAGTGTCCACATAACGTGATTCGGTCAACCTTGCATTTTTCATCATCAAGCAATAATGGTATACAAGTATGAAAAGAAAAAAAAATGCATACACTATGTTCTATAAATGCTGTGAAACCCAAATTCAATAATAATGTCAAATCACTCCAGAGTGTCTATTCAAGAGTCTTTTCCTGACGTTTGTTTAAAGTCCTGAAATAACTAATAAGAGCTTAGCTGCAGGTCTTGTGGAGTGAAGAATGAAGACAGGCCCGCCGGTTCGATGTTTGGATGATCTTCGACCACCTTGACTGAAGTCCGGAGTCACGGCACCAATGTGACCTTCTTGTCTTTATCTGACCCGGTTTGCCCCACCCTTCATCAGCACTCACACTCTGGACATGAATGATGTTAGAATTTATTTGATGCCTGCACACAGAGCAGTAGGAGACAAATGCAAAGTTCAGTCACGTTATAGTTCCACCCACAGCAGTTCTCCATAGCTCTGCTGCAGACTGTTAGAACTCATTGGGTAATAGCGCCACCGGCGCAACCAATAGGAAACGCGATCTCATTAATGCAGGATTTACTTAAAGGACCCGAGAACTGATATTTATATAACATTTATCTCGTTACACGAGCAGCTATTGGTAGCCAGTGCAAATTGATAAACAGAGGTGTGACGTGCATTCTTTTCGGCTCATAAAAATTAATCTTGCTGCCGCATTCTGGATTAATTGTAAAGGTTTGATAGAACTGGCTGGAAGACCTGCCAAGGGAGCATTGCAATAGTCTAGCCTGGACAGAACAAGAGCTTCAACAAGGAGTTGTGAAGCATGTTCCGAAAGAAAGGGCATGTTGAATAAAGCAAATTTGCAGGACTGTGCAGTTTTAGCAATGTGGTCTGAGAAATTCAGCTGATTTTCAATCATAACTCCAAGGTTTCTGGCTGTTTTTTAAGGCGTTATGGTTGATGTGACTAACTGGATGGTGAAATTGTGATGAAATGACGGGTTTGATGGAACCACAAGCAGTTCTGTCTAGGCAAGTTTGAGTTGAAGGTGATGATCTTTCATCCAGCAAGAAATGTCTGTTAGACAAGCTGAGATGTGAGCAGCTATTGTCGGATCATCAGGATGGAATGAAAGGTAGATTTGAGTGTCATCAGCATAGCAGTGATATGAAAAGCCATGTTTCTAAATGACAGAACCTAGTGATGCCATGTAGATGGAGAAGAGAAGTGGTCCAAGTACTTAGCCCTGAGGCACCCCAATAGTTAGATGTTGCGACTTGGACACTTCAACTCTCCAAGATACCTCGAAGGACCCATCTTGAGGTAAGACTCAAACAACTGGAGTGCAGTTCCTGAGATGCCAATAGGATTGACAGGAGGATCTGGTGGTTAACCGTGCCAAAAGCAGAGGACTGATCCAGCAAGATAAGTATTGAAGATTTGGATTCCGCTTTTGCCAGTCTTAGGGCTCCAACAACTGAGAGCAAGGCAGTCTCGGTTGAGTGTCCACTTCTGAAACCAGTCTGGTTTGTCTGGTTGCTGTTGAAGAGATTGTTCTGTGTGAGAAAGTCAGAGATTTGGTTGAACACAGCTCGTTCAAGTATTTTTGCAATGAAAGGAAGAAGGGTTAAAGGTGGATTTCTTAAGTAGTGGTGTTATACGAGCCTGTCTAAAGGTTGAGGGAAAAACACCAGTGTGAAGGGATGTGTTAATGATGTGAGTGAGTGCAGGTACAACTAAAGGAGAAATGGCTTAAAGGAGATGAAATAGAATAGGATCAAGCAGAAAAGTAGTAGGATGATTAGAAAGGATGAGTTTGGAGACTTCTGTCTCAGAGAGTGAGAAGGATGTGAACGAGTGTATGTTTGCTGGTACAATGTGCTTTACATCTTCATTTTGTGGTGCAGAAAATTGTGCACTAATGGTTTTAATTTTATTAATGAAGAATGTGGCAAAGTCATCAGCTGTTAGACTTGATGAAGGAAGGGGAGGAGGACAAAGGAGGGAGGAAAATGTTTTAAAGAGCATGCGAGAGTTAGACAAATTGTTCATTTTGTTATGATAGTTTATCCCTTTTAGCAGTGGAGACATTAGCAGAGAAGGAAGAGAGGAGTGACTGATACAAATTAAAGTCAGTAGGATTTTTTGATTTGCTCCATACCCTTTCAGCAGCCCTGAGCTTAGAACGATGAGCTTAATATGTTTTCGTTTGAAAACGCAACTTTGTTTTCAACGTTTTGGCATTCCATCCACACTGAGATGGTGTTTGTCACGGAAAAATTATCTTTTTGAAAACTCACTCCAAAGAAGATGCATTTGAAAATTCCGCTTTCACATTTTAGTGTGGACTGTGAAAAGAAACCGTTTGAGAACGATGACGCATATTTAGTCACATAACATATTAAACAATACATGTTTATGCTGGTTTTGTCCCTGTTATGTGCTATTTACTTTCACATTATATTGCTAGATGTGTTACTTTGTAGAGTTATTTTCTTTGTATCACAGTCCTGCAAAGATGACAGAAAATTTGCATGATCAATGTTTGCGGCAATACATAAAGGCATTTGTGTTTTAGATCAGACACCCAATCCTGAGTAAGAGCGAAATAAACGCGTCCAGCCAGAAGAATAGCATGAAAACGCTTGTTATAGGGATGCAGCGATTAACCGGTTTTACTATTAACTGCGCTTTAAAACGCCACGGTTAATTAATCATAAAGGGTCTGCTACACCGAGTGTTTCTGTTGTACGGAACAGAATTAATCACAGCTTTTTTCAAAACGGAAACAAAGTTGCACTAGCGGCGGTGCACCAACTTAAAATGTCGTGCTTATCAGAGACACAGAGGCTACTACACACACTAGATTAACTATGACAGAGGAACCAAACAGCGATCCTTCATTTCCATCAGAGAATGTCTGAAGTCGATAGTCTGGGACCATTTTGGGTGCGCCAAGAATGACCAGGGCATCATTTAAATATTGCCGTAAAATTGCTGTTAAGGAGTATAAATAAGGGATAATGCTTGGCTAGCCAATCTGTTCTCGTTGTGAAATAAACTATTTTAATGCACGACATGAAGGCAAGGACCACCTGATGTGAAGTTCGTTAGCTCTAGCATTCTGCCCGCTTTCAGACAGAGATGAAAGTGCACTGAGAGTGAGCGAGAGAGCGAGAGAGGTGACAGCTGCGTGTGTGAATTAGCCTAACGTTCCTGCATCTGCGTGTCACTACAATCAATGAAGATTTGAGTTTAGTTATTTAAACAGTCATTTTTACTTTTCTTTGCTGATTAATATAATGTAGCGATCCAGTATCTAAGCTATTTTATTAATGAAAGTCTGGGCGGCATTGACAAGTTTCTGTCCTCCTAAATTTTTGTGTGGGGAGCTCGATCTCCGATTATTCCCCTTATTAGTAACGGTCTTCTCTGTGGGATAAATAAAGTTAATATTAGTCTTATATTATTAATACCTAATTAACATTGTGATTTATGTCACAATGTCCCTGTTATGGTATTATTTTAGAAGTCTTTTTTTCACCATCTTTCCAAGTTCAGGTCCAAAAGAAATGTAGAAAGAATATACAAAATGAAAACACCAAATCCATTTGTTATTTTACAGAACAGAGGTCACCTTTTTTAATTCCAATAGGAGAGATGGACTTTTTTTTCTTATCTTCTTAGTATTATCACGGTGTTATTTCGGTTTCAAAAGGCAGCAATAAATAACACTTTAATATCTAAACTAATATCGTACCAACAAAATCTATAATCGTTGCATCCCTAGTCTGTTACATCTGTATCATTACAGTGAGCTTTTTTTTAATGCTTTACACATGCACAGTAAAGCGAATTTAACATGTTATGACATTACAGTGTGGATGAGAATTTTTGGAAAAAGTTTGAAAACACTAGTGTGGATAGAGAGCGTTTTAAAACAAATACACCATTTTCAAATGTATCCGGATTAATGTAGATGTTGCCTAAATGTATGTATGAAGTAAATAAGGCTTGGTTTTGAGACACTGGCTCTTCATTTCAGTAAGTACCTTGAGTATGAGAAGCGATGAGGTTTTTATTTGGTGATTTCCCAGCAATAATGAGGTCAACTTCAGGACAGCATATCCCCTTGTCTTTTTTCTCTAAATTTCCTTTTAATCTCTTCTTTGATTTGTTCTTAGCTTGTTCCTCCCCACACAAACAGCTCAACTGTTGACAGTCTGTTTCCTCAGATACTACAAGATTGAGATATTTTTCATTTTTCTTGTGTTGCTGTTTTGAGGGTTCCTTTTTGGGTGTAGTAGCCTTATGTAGCTCCATTCTGGCATGCGGCTTCATGCCCTGGTCTTCAGTGCATGTCACCTGATAGCTGGTTTTGTCCGGGTGCAAACAGATGGAGGCATTAGCATTCTGCCTACTTTGTTGAGAGGATACGCTATCAACAGAATAAGAGGACTCTGAATTGCCCTTTTTTCTCCTGCTCACAACATTCTCAGACCTGCTAACTGATGTACTCATGCTGTCCTCCCCCTGCTGCTTCGCTAACTCTTGCAAGTAAGAACGAAACTTGCCATTCTGATGCTGATTCAGCAGTCTGGCATAGGCGTCCTTCTGGGATCGGAGGAGATTTTGTGCACCATCTCTAGGTTTAGTAGTTCCCTTTACTTTAGGGGAAGATGCCATAATCTCTGCAAAGAATCAACATTTCGGTCACAACCAGTTCATGGAATAGAGCAGCTTTTGTTTTGAATATCAACAATTATCATATAATCAAATCTAGGCTTACCAGGTCTTAAAAAAAATCTAAAATCTTTAATGACTGAAATAATGTAAAAAAAAAAAAAAAAAGGGAAATACTGTTTATAAGTGTTTCTTCAACTAGTCACTTTTAGCCCATGTGGACTCTTACACTCTCGACGATCGATTAATTGTTGATAAGAGATATAATCGATAAAAGCTATTGATGGTCGATTAAGCAGTTTAATTTTGGGGTGCGTGCGGCTCATGCGCAAAACACGTGCAAACGGCTGTGAGTGACGGTGAAGGGGCTGGATCTTACAAGAAAATAATTTACTAATGTACAAACTACGCTTTTAATATGATCCAAACTTTAAAAGTGAATTAAAACAGATACAGTACAAAGTTATTTTGTATTGAAATGTAGTAATAAGTCGTGTTCAATTATAATTTCCCTATATAATATTTGCATATCGGGCACTTCGCTTTGAAAGGTCTGCTGACGCAAGCAGGACAGATATAGGCTATTCTTTCCTACAACTTGTTAATTCATTCCTACGACATTAATTTGTGGCAGCTGTCCATGTTTCATTAATTTGTTTCCTAGAAAACCCATGATTTAACTTAAATGCGGGAACAATTTAAGTAACGAATTCTTAATTCATGGCCACGAAATCTTTAATTTCCCCCCACACGTTTACCACAGTAAGAGATGCAAAAACAGTGATTAAAAGTGAACAACAATAAAATAAACCTGCGAATCTAGAGGGAGAGAGAGTGAGGATTTGGGAAAAGAAACAATAAATAATATTAAATTCGTGACCATTCGGAAAAACAGAACACCAAGCCGCATTTGGCTTGATTTAAATGTATGCGCTCAGCATGAATCAAAAAGCATGGTCGCGATGTAACATTTGCCTGCTAACCAATTATTTATCTTATTAACAAAGCTTTGTACCTCACTTGTGTCATAATACTCACATTAAAATTAGCGATCGACCGATATTGATTTTTTTATAACCGATACCGATTATTTATACGTTTATGTACCCGATAACCGATATGCAGAACCGATATTTATTTACTGTTATACAGTAAATAAATAACAGAGTGAAGTCCATTCTTCACTTTGGTTTTTCCTCCTTTCAGTCATCTTAACAACAACAAAAAACTGTTGAAAATTAAAATGTCCATGTAAAATTGTATATTCAAATTACAACAATAAAAACATTTTATTTATAAAAAGCATCATCAGCAACACTAATATTAACAATAAGCAAAAAAATGTCTAATGTATTCAAATGGAGAACATAAAGGACAGTCATATAAACTTCATTTTAAACTACAGTTTTAGGTTTACACGCTGTTTAATAGACTAAAGAGTGAATAATAATAATAATTCACCGGATAATGTTAATTCACTGAATAATATTCTCTGGAATATTGAAATAAGTTATAAACAAAACACCGTATTTTATTGCATTACTTAACTGACATGTTTTATCAGAATTATAAAAATGTTTTTTTGTCATTCTAAATTACGAAAACTGCTGACAGCGCGGTTTTTCTATGCATTTACACAGAACTATACTCAAACTGCGATCGCTAGCGGAGATAATAAATAATTAATTTCGATGGAGATGTATTTATTTAGATGTTTATTGGTGAAATAATGGTTCTATAGTAAATGTTAATATAATTTAGTGTGTTTCAAACAAGTGAATCTTGTATAAACTTACATGCGGTGGCCGTGCTGGAGCTTCTCTTGAGTGAACAGTGTCCACTGCTCCAGGTGTGTGTGTGTGTGTGTACTTGGATGGGTCAAATGCAGAGAACACATTTCACTGCTGGTTATACTCTGTATAATTGTGTATGTGACAAAAAAAATATATCGTTTTTTTTCAAAACCGATATCCGATTATGGTAAAAAGCTTAAATGTCGGGAAAAATATCGGCAAACCGATATATCGGTCGATCTCTAATTAAAATGTTTCAAATGGGTAACAGTGTGTTCTGCTGTAGCAACGCCGGTGGTTCTGGAAGCGGATCACTGACCACACGCCACAGCCCTACTTGTGTTTGGGATAATTTTATTTTAAATCCGGATAATGTCAATTAGGGCTGGGCGATATGGCCCCAAAAATTATCACGATAATTATTTTCATATCAGTCGATATCGATAATTATCACGATAAATGTCAAATCTTTATTTCTTTCAAGTTTAAAGCCAGATTTTTGCTCCAAAATGAAAGTTTTAGACCATTAATTTTCCTTAACACAATAATTATCTAAATAGATATGTATTTCTTAGTTTCTGCATGTTTTAATGAGTTGATATTGTTTCAAAATCAAGAAACCAGTTTGGGTTGCCTCATAATATGAATAATAATATCACTTTTTTGTCTCTTAGAAATACACATTTGATCGTAGCTTGAGTTAGGATGCAGTAACATTTTTGTTCATTATCAAAATCAGTAACATCTTTACATCAGTAACATCTGTAGCAACCTCAGTTTTATATGGTATAATGTATTCTGACCAAGTTTTTATTTTTATTAAGCATTGGTCTCCTATAGTAGCATACATTTAAATAATGATAAACAGTTAAAACCACACATATAGCACCTCAATAACATGGTCAAAATATAACTAAATGGTTTTTAAGTAGTCTATTTGTATGAAAGACAGTAGTCTAAAACCATTCAGTATAAATGTACACATGCTATAGCTGCCTTAACCACACATACTTACTATAATTATATACCATTACTCCTGTAATAATATTAAATGTGAATATCCCACATTTCTGCCACAATACCATAGTGCAGTGAATGTTACTACAGTAAATCCATGGTAAATAATGGCGATGTGCATATTGAAAAGCCTTCTGACTGTCTCGTTGCAGTGTTTCTCATGTTTGCCTTGTGTTCTCACATTAGGCGTGTTCGACTTAAAGCAGCGCTGCACAGAATGGTCAGTGTAAGAGATCAAAGTACCGCGAAAGCGATAAGAGCAGATGAAACCTATGCTTTCGAATGGCTCTCGCGGTACTTTGATGTCTTACACTGACCATTCTGTGCAGCGCTGCTATAAGTCGAACGCGCATACTGACTGGATCTCACAGCACTGCTTAGTGATCACGTGACCGAGTAAACGCATCTGCTCTAGTGAGCTCGTGCCGCGCGGCAGTTTGAACTGTGATCCGAACGGATAAACGGTCCGTGTGGCGCGATTCAAATGAGTCATGTGGTTTCGTTCCGCTTTTGGCGCATAAACATTATATCAAACATTTTTCGAACTTTTCATATTGTTTTAGAGGAAAATTATATCGCGATAATTATCGTTATCGAATTATCGCCCAGCCCTAATGTCAATTGCAAACATTGCTATGTTGTTTTAAAAATTAAAAACGAACACCATGAAACCATTTAAAAAGGCGCATTCAGCGGTCTCCGTGGCTCAACATTTTTTGCAAAACTACGAGAATGTTTTTTTTTGTGCAAAGAAAACTAAAATAAATTTACTTAACCATTCTTCTCCCACGAGTTACATCTTCCGTCATTTTGGGGGAGTACCTCAGAACATATTTGATGTAATCAGCGTTGTTTACATTAGGAGAGAAAGCGCGTGCATGAACGTAATCTGCATATTAAGGGGGAAGAAACGCGTGGGGAAAACGTGCGTATGCGTTGTGATACTCTCTAAAATGGCGGACGACATTACTCTGGGGGAGAAGAATGGTTGGGTAAGTAAGTTATGTTATTTTTGTTTTCTTTGCGAAAAAAAAAAGTATTCACGTAACATCGCAAAACTGAAGTTGAGCCACTGATGTCACATATACTGTTTTACCGATGCATTTACAATATTTCTGGACCTGGGAACATTGCTGTCTATGGAGGGTCTGAGAGTTCGCCGATTTCATCAAAAACATCTTAATTTGTGTTCCGAAGATGAAAGATGGTCTTACGGGTTTGGAACGACATGAAGGTGAGTAATTAAAGGTGCCATAGGTGATTGTCTTCAGAATAATTTTTTGTTATTCTGGTTTAAAGTAGGGATGCAACGATACCATTTTTTCAGAACCGATCCGATACCGCAAATTCTGAGGATCGGCCGATACCGATCCATTCCGATACCAGCGCAGGTTTTTTTTTTTATGTAACTTAGAATTTCTATACTTCTCTGTGTTGACCCAATCGTCACTCTTCTGTATGGTAAACACAATATATTACAGTGTTTCTCAACTGGTCGGTCAAAAGTGCTGGGTATGCAGCCCAAAAGTGGGGTCGCGAGACCGATCTGAGTGGGTCGCGGATTATTTACAGCCAAAGAAACGACATCAACAAAAAACATAATTCCAAATGCTTTTCTGATGCGAGACTTTTATTTGAAAAGATGTGCATGAAAGCTGTTGTCACTTCTGTCAGATGCAGTCTAAGGAAAGAAAGAGTGCCTGAGAAAAACGCGCTGTCCCAATTCAGTATCTGAGGTCAGATGAGATGTTGACAGGTTTAATGTCAGTGGCATTATTCTATCGTTATTTTCGTAACTTATGAAATAAAAAGTCTCTCACCTCAGAAAAAAACGAATTGTCCTGTCAGATGTTATAGTGTGCTGGTGGCACGCGCTCTTCTTTAGCACGCGCGAACGCGGCGCCGCGTTGTAACGTTATATAACTTCACTAAAGCGCAGAAACTACAAGCATGCGGCAGTACAGTACAATAAAAGTAGCCTACACCACCAACAAATCACATAACTTTACTGCGTGTGTTTGCTGGGAAGGATTTGCATGACGGTGTGATATTCATTCTATTCAGGAGCAGTTTCCATGTTTCATTACATTTATGCATTTATGCATTTAGCAGACGCTTTTATCCAAAGCGACTTACATTGCATTCAAGTTACAGTTTCTACATTTTATCAGCTCTTGCTTTCCCTGGGAATCGAACCCATGATCTTGGCGTTGCTAGCGCCATGCTCTACCAGTTGAGCTACAGGAAAGCATTAACAGAAAACATTAACAGTCCCCTAGGTTGTTTTCATAACCAAAAAATACCATGATATTTTCACTTCGTGTGAATTTGTAGGCTATATGTTTAAATAAGTGGTTCTCTACCTATTTTTCGACCGCGCAGCATTATGGTTCAAGTGCAAGTCTCACGCATGTCATTTACAATACAAACCAACCAGATTTATAATATTATAATAATATTATCGCTTTATGTACTCCCCAATTGTAAGTCGCTTTGGATAAATGCGTCTGCTAAATGACTAAATGTAAATTATTTATAGCGTAAATATTATGAATTCTAAACTATTGCATTTATTTAAATAAATAAATAATTCTACTCACCATTAATAAAACACCTGATCCTCTCGGGAGCTGACCAATTACATTTAACTGCTGGTTATATTCTGTATAATTATGTATGGGACGAATACAAATCTTAAATCTTGAGAAATTCTGCTGGAAAGGAGTAACAGCGCAATAAAGTTGATTGAGTGATTGTAATTTACAGTCAGTAAGATGCGCGGAAGCGTGACTCGACACGCGACATTGCAGAAAAGTTCACAAATGTAGCCTATGTTGATCCAAATATGGAGAGTATTTTCGATTTTAATAATCTAAGGTTCTCTCCAGAGATGTTTTGACACATTCTGTAATTAAGGATGATAATGATGATGTTTCTTTTTACCTGAACATGTTCAGTGTGAAGCAAGCCCTGCTGATTCTGATATTGTTTCTTCGCTGGCATTTTCCACATTTCATTTCCTCCCCTGAACAAATGTGTCCATTCTGATGTTCAATTTTAGCGAACGAAAGGCTGCTGATGATTATCTGAATTAAATTCTGCCAAAGTGCGCACTTGTTAAATGCGTAACATTAATTACATGAGTGCATATAGTCTGCTCATGCCTAAAAATTATATATGAAAAACTAAATTATTTGACATAACAAAAACATAGCTTTTATTTGTTTCATATATTTTTTTAATTAATGTAAAAATTTAAAATGAATTGTGGAACTGAAAGTATGTTTTGATTATGTTCAGCTTGGTGAGTCGCGGGTTGAGAACTACTGCTTTAAATGAATGTGCTGGCTCATAACAAATTCATTTTATTAACAAAAAATGAGTTTGGGACGGCTATTTAATAGCCTTGCGTTATAGGCTGTTTATTCAGTCTTATATTCATATTCATAACAGTTTTGACTTAATATTTTTTTTAATAAACTCACTTTGTTTATATATATATATTTATTTATTATTATTAGAATTTTTTTGGGAAAACCTAGTGAAACTTTTATTTACAAATAAATGTGAATAAATGTACGAATACATTTTGTAAAATGTCACACGTTGCTCTTTTTATTATAAAATACATTTAAAAAACAAGCAAATACATTTATATATAAATATTTAATATAACATTAAAATAAACGTATTTTAAATGTATAGCACAATAATAAGGCAGCAACATATTATAGATAGGACAGAACAAGAAAGACTATTATTATCTTTCATTGCGCAGAAGTATTATAAAACGAAATGCTCCATTACAGAGCGGCGCAATGCCAATCCCATGCGCAGAATGATGCTCTTGAAACAACACGGAGTCACAGCACACAGGCTGCACAGCCCTCCGCGTCCGCATAGAGAAGAAAAGTACAGAGGGAAGAGATATTGCTGAGAAGTGTATCAAATCTGTGAGTTAGTTTACTTTGAGCCTTTTCTTTGAACAGTTTTAAACCTCAGTAACTGTGTGCTCTTGAAGAGAGTTTGACTGTAGTAACTGAACGTGATGCGCGGTTTGAATGCTGAATTGAGGATGGCAGGCAGACGCACCAGAGAGAGACTTGAATTTAAAGACTTAAATATTCATCTGTACCTCAGATTAAACAATGGAACAGCTCCAGAACACTTGAAATATAGTGTGCGAACACTTTATGGTGCTTTATGATGTTTTTGTGGCTTCCCTGTGGCTAAACAACAACACAGAATAGTATAAGCTTAAAAGCACAGGATCGGATCTCGTCTGACCGATACCCGATCGGCAGAAAATGACTGGATCGGAGCCAATACCGATCCAGCGTATCGGATCGATGCATCCCTAGTTTGAACGCTGAATGGAGAATGACAGACAAGACGCAGCAGAGAGAGAAGTTCACGTGGACTTAAATTTAACAATTTAAATATTCATCTGTACCTCAGATTAAACTACGGAACAGCTTCAGAACACTTGAAATATAGTGTGCAAACACTTTATGGTGCTTTATGATGTTTTTGTGGCTTCCGTGGAGCTTAACAACAACACAGAATATTATAAGCTTAAAAGCACACGATCGGATTTAGATCGTACTCGTCTGACCGATACCCGATCTGCAGAATATGACTGGATCGGAGCCGATACTGATCCTGCCTTATGAAGACTTTAAACTTGGCCAAAACATTAGGCTATTGTTTTAAAAAAAAAAAGTCAAGTCTGTTTTAAGGATGCAGCAATTAACCGGTTTTGCTATTAACCGTAGGGCTGTGACGATAACCGCATTACCGCGGTAATGAGATGCCGACCGCGGTGTTAAGGTCATCACCGTCATCACCGCACTTTTTTTCGCGAGACCCGACCAGATTTCTTGCAACGCGGGAATAAAACACAGTAACGGTCGGTAACTCTGGTGTGATTTGAACGGGAGCGGGCGGTCTAACAATATCCCGTTCCCAACATCCTTTCAGAACAGCATATCTGTGTGTTTTTACTCCCTCTGTCTTATTGCTCACGCGCTGCATGCACGCACCAGTGCTTCTGTGTCATGTGTTTTATTGCGCACAGTGCGCAGCATGTGCATAAGGCCACCCTGACAGACCAGGCGGGCTGTCTATGAGCAGGGCCGGCGCGTGCATATAGATGAACAAGGCAGTCGCCAAGGGGCGGCAACACAGTCAGGGGGGCAAAGGGACAGATATTTGTACTTTATCTTTTGGGCATTCGTTATCACCGCTTAGTTATTCTACATCTAAATAAAATTTGCTTCATAGTAATGCCGCTCCCGCGCCGCCCCCCAACTGAGCGTCATCAACAGGCTGCAAAACATACTAATACGAACATACTAATATACATTCATAAATGTAATCAAAACGAAAACTATCCAGACACGAATTCCTTTGTATGTAGCCTAATGTATGTATTATTTTATCATATACAGTGTTTAAATTGTGTAATAAAGCAGGGTGATGGATTGGCATCAGAGGATGGAGAGGTAACGATCATTTGCGCAATCACTCGGTTGACGCACTTAAGTGATCACCAGCTTGCTCCAGTTCATTTTATAGTGTGCACATATACACAAAAAATCACGGTTATTTTATTAAACTTTTTTTTTTAATGTTTGGGTAGTTTTTGTGTACCCCGATCATAGGACAGTCGCAGCAACCCAGAGTTTGCATTTGCATTGAGTGCACGCAGATATTTTGCCTTCTCTTATGGTGAGAGCAGTTCCCTGTGCCACTGACTTTGAAAATTGAAAGCAATATAAAAAAATTAAAATACGAATTAATAAATGCAAAACTACAATAATCCTGACACAAACGTAGTTCACTGGAGGAAGAGGATCCGTCAGATGAGATGATCGAAGTTCGGAGGTGCCGATCCAGACCGGGTCTGTTCAGATTAAGCCCTGACTGCTAATATCTGTGCACACTGTTTTTGCCGCTTTAGTGGTTATTTATTATTTATTTTACATTGCAGTAGGGGAAAAAATTATAAATCAAAACATGCCCGTGCTTGCTTTTATTTTAATGTACTTGTGTCAATAAACAAATTATCAAATCTTTCACTTGCATCTTTAAAATCGTATTTGAGTGAAGTGGGGACGGCACGGCAGGGTTTTGCCTAAAGCCTTTTCCATGAGTGACAGAGCAGAATAAGGATAAAGCACAGTGTGGATTCTTCAACTGCGACTGCAAAATGGTCAGTTTACTGCAAAGAAACCCATGCCAGGCAAGTCTGACTCGGGACATTCTTCTTAGGGAAGTTAAATTGTTTGGTTTCATGAAAAAGATTTAATTTTGCAACATATAAATTTAAATGACAGATGTCTTTTTTTTTCTCTGCGACACTTTTCCGTGTTGACAGCAAAAGGTTAAACAAATGTTGTATTTTGACAAGAAGAATAAAAATAACAAATATGCTATTTTTACATTTTTTTACAAACTTGCCTACATTATTATTATTATTTTTTTCTCTGCGACATTATTATGTTGACAACAAAATGTAAAACTAATTTGATTCTGGACAAGACGAATAAAATAAATAGCCTACAATAAAATCAATTTTGTGCAGACTACATTTTTATTTGTTATCTCTCTCTGTTTCAGTAGAGGAAATGTAATTATGAGATTCTGGAAACGAGATATATTTTGCGGGAACGGTCGGGTCGGGAAGAAGAAAAAGCCTCTTTTATTTTGCACTTTAAAAAGGTTGTTATTATAAATGTAGCCTAACGAATCAAATAGTAAATAATAATAATATTATTTACATCCTAATTTGCTGTTATAACCTATCCCTTTCAACAAACACATTTTGCAACAAGTTGCGTTTGGACAAGTGCATTTATATCCGAAAAACAATGTCTAAAGAAATATAAATCGAAGTTTAGCACAAATCACCAGAACAAAGCACGGGGCATGTTGAGCTGGCTTGTTGTTTCTGCAGCTTGCTCAGGTTGTTATTCTTTTAATAATTTGTTGTACAAAGAATGGGTTACAAACGATGACAAAGAATTTTACATAATTCCTATTAAACTCAGAAGATATATATATATATATAAAAAAAGTTATAGAGAATAATATTATTTTGTTATTATTGTTAATTTAATTAGCTGCTTTACGAATAAATAAGACGACTTTATTATTATTAATTTATGTTCATTTACAAGCTGCATGCGTTCTTGATCAAGTCATTCAGGGCTCTACTCATTCTTCCCACTGGTCACACTTCTTTTTTTTTATACAACATTATGATAAAAGTTAATCAGCATGCATTGATTAATCTAGTTTATAGCTTATGGTAACGAAAGTGTTCAACATTCAACCCGTTCTTTTTCATCAGTATTATTTGTGTCACCTTCTCTGGTTTAAGAAGCAGTCTTTTACTTTAGTTTGAAAACCAAATCCTCCGTTGCTTAGTGGGCTGTGCACCTTCGCGCTCGTGCTGATGCAGTGAGTGTAGGCTCTACCCACGAAGCCTCGCGCTGAATGTGCATCTCTTCACGTGATCAGTGAAATCTGACTCCTGCTACAGGGCTCTAGAGTGCGACCAATTTAGTCGCACGTGCGACCTAATTTCTCAAGGGTGCGACTAAAAAAAAACTTTGGTCACACTGGTGCGCCCAGCCATTCGCGAAAAAAAAAAGTCTCCGCGACTCAGAAAGTCTCTCTGCTGTTCGACAACAGACACGTTAGTCTCATATCGTGGTCTAAACCAATCAGAGATAGTGAAGGGCGAACCCCCCCTCTGATTGGCCGTGGTCCAGATATTCCTGTGTGTGTGTGTGTGTGTGCGTTTGAAGATGCGTGTGCTGCTGCTGTCAGACAGAGAGAGAGGTGAGTAGTAGAGATGCACGCAGGTCTTTCTCTGAATCTACTCTGTTCAGTGAACGTCTGACAGTCCCTCCAGGATTATGCGATCGCTGAATATATCGCAAAATCAAGCAAACTCCGCTATTTTCCAAATTGCCGCAGATTTTGCGCTTAGACGCGTCTTGTGACGTCATCGCAATGCGCATTCAGTCAAAGAAAGGTTGTTTCTCAGTTCCAAAAATGGAATGAACAGCTTTGCGTTCTCATCATGCCCGATTTACAAGAGCTAATGTTACATCGGACAAACGAACCGAAAGCGGAACAAATCCGCGCTACTCGTTTGGGCTACAGACCGTTTATCTGCTCGGACCGGAGCCGCGGGCTGCTCTCGATCACGCGAAACCGTTATACACCGCAACGGGAGATACAGTGAAGAAAGTAGAAATCAATAACATCTCTGTCAAATCTTGTGAGAAGCATTCAAATTCGCCACAGAATTATGTTAAAGCTACAGACATCAGAACAAACGCCACTGATGTGGAAAGCAGGAGAAAAATTGTTCAATAAACACAAATCTCCACCATTCACCATGGATTTAATATAACTAACGTTACAGGAACAACTTGTGGCAGAAATGGTCTAATGTCTTGAACTGTTTTTAAATGCTTCACACAACTTTTCCCAGCACTTCAAAGCTTTAAGTATTACCGAATTTTAAAGATATTTTTAATGTGATGACATTATTTGTTCATCCTTCATAGGTTGCCCCATTTATAAAACTAAACGTTTCATAATGTAGGAAAGCAACCACTTATTTAAAAATAAAAACATTACATTACCACTATTAGATGGCTGCAGAGAAGTACTTATAGGTTTATCAGCCATTTCCACTCCCTAATAAATAAATAAATATATATATATATATATAAAATTATATTTAGATATTATGAATGACATTGATAAAAGTTAATTTTGAACTGCATCTCAACTACCCAGACAGCACAAGTATATCTGTAAGACGTCTGCTAAAGATCTGGGAAACATCTGCTGTGTAATCTGATAAACGTCTCAGAAGCAGTTTTACATGCATTTAATAAATCTCTATTTGATATTTACATCTACTGGAAACATATTAGAGATGTATTGCAGATGAGCAAACACACTTAAAAATACCTCTTGAATATGTAAATGCAGACATCTCCGAGATGTACATGTGTGATTAGGGTGAGTGCTTTACTGTCAGGTGCTGGTTCTGTAGGACTTAAAGGCACTGGTGCTGGTGTCCTTAAATGCTAGTCTGGAGCCCTACAATGTTTCTCGAAGTTAGAAAAGTCATAACAATATTAGAAGAATGTTGTCTGTGGTATATTTTGAAGGATTTTTTAATAGGTTTAAGGGGAGGGTTTGAGAAGCACTGCACTAGAGCATCCCTTCATTCAGACACAGTGGAAGATCTGATCAGAATCAGTGTAGAGGGGTCAAGTCTGGAAGATATTGATGCTAGAGAGAGTGTGTCCAGCTGGTTTAGCCAAAGCCAAAGATCAAGAAGGACAAACTACAGGAGTTGGCCATCCGAGGGGCATGTGACTGCAATGGAGGATAGTCCATAAGACATTGAGCCACGAGATGTTCAGTTTGACAGCCTTAAAACACTTAATTTAGATTTTTTTTTTTCATTTATCTTGAGATGTTTTTAAGTTTAAATATTAGCTCAGTGAAGCACTTTAAGCACCATCACTTTTTCTGTAAGTTACCTTTCTTGTAGAATTGTGCTTCAAATAAAGAACTTTATGTTGACCAGATTGTTAGTTAATCGTTTACTAGTCAATATTGCCTTTATGAAAATTTGGGTGCACCTAACTTTTGTGCTGGTGCACCTAAGAAAAAAAGTTAGGCGCACCAGTGCAACCAGTGGAAAAAGTTAGTCTAGAGCCCTGTGCTACAATGTGCCGTGGCTCTGCAGCGCGCGCGCTATATGAAGCAGAAACTTTGGAGCAGCAGACCATGCATTTGCACAAGTGCGACCACGTTTTTTATTTACTTGGGGAGGGGGGGGGGGGGGGTCGTGCGATTAACCGCCAAACCGCAAAATTTGTTGCTGCTTCACCGCGGTAAGAAAAAATCCAATACCGTCACAGCCCTAATTAACCGTGCTTTAAACCGTCACGGTTAATTAATCGTAAAAGCTCCGCTAAACCGAGATTTTCTGTTGCACGGAACAGAACTGTTGCAGCTTGCGCAAAACAAAACAAAACAGTTACACTAGCGGTGCACCAGCTTAAAATTCCGTGACACGGAGAGACACGGCGACTACTACACGGACACGGAGACTACTACAAACACTAGATTAACTGTGACAGAGGAACCAAACAGCGATCCATTATTTCCACCAGAGAATGACTGAAGTTGATAGCGTGAGACCATTTTGGGTACACCAAGAATAACCAGGGCGTCATTTAAATATTGCCGTTTAAATTGCTGTTAAAGAGTATACGTTACATAAGGGATAATGCACGGCTAGGCAACCTGTTCTCGTTGTGAAATAAAGGAGTTTTAATGCACGACGTGAAGGCAAGAACCACCTGACGCGAAGTTCGATAGCTCTAGCATTCTTCCCGCTTCAGACAGAGATACAGAAAGAGAGAGAGAGAGAGAGAGAGAGAGAGAGAGGAGAGAGAGAGAGAGAAACAGAAAGAGAGAAAGAGAGAGAGAGACAGAGAGAAAGAGAGACAGAGAGAGAGAGCGCACGCGAGAGAGAGACACAGAGAGAACGCGCGCGAGAGAGAGACAGAGAGAGAGCGCGCGCGAGAGAGAGACAGAGAGAGAGCGCGCGCGAGAGAGAGACGTGCCAGTTGCATGTGTGAATTAGTCTACCTGCATCTGTGCGTCACTACAAACAGTGAAGATTTGAGTTTAGTTATTTAAACAAGTAATTTTACCCCCTCTTTGCTGATTAATATAATGTAGAGATCCAGTATCTAAGCTATTTTATCAATAAATGTCGCTGGGCAGCGTTGACAAAAAGTTTCTGTCCTCCTAAATGTTTGTGGGCAGCTCGATCTCACAAACCAAAATAATAGACATGATTTTCTCAGGTCATAAGTAAAATCAAATGGATAAAGAAAATTAAAGATGATTAAAATGAATAAGTACGGATGACAGTTGATGAAATAATAGTTTAGTTTATTCCCCTCATTAGTAAGTGTGTTCTCTGTGGGATAAATCAAGTTAATATTAGTCTTATATTAATAATACTTAACATTGTGATTTATCATTCCTGTTATGGTATCATTCATAAGTTTAAAAAACGTTCACCTTCTTTCCAAGTTCTGTACCTCAGGTCTAAAATAAATGTAGAAAGATTATACAAAATGAAAACACCATAAAAATGTGTGATCTATTTCCATTTGTTATTTTCAAAGGGAAATACTGACTGAAGTTTACAGAACAGAGGTCACCTTTTTAATTCCAATAGAAGATATGGATTTTTTTTATTCTTTATTATTATTATTATTTGTGCTGCATTATTGCTTACTGTGTTATTCTCTGTTTCAAAAGGCAGCAATACATAACACTTTAATATCTAAAGAGAGTTTATGTGATTTTTAATGTTGTGAAATTAATAACTGCATAATAATCGTAACAACCGTGATTATTCCTCAGACTATAATCGTACCAACAAAATCTATAAATCGTTGCATCCCTAGTCTGTTTGTAATGTAACGTTAGATGGAAGGTTGCACGTTTCGTCTTCTATATACATTTAATTTCTAAGGAAGTCAACCCAGGAAATAAAAGTGCTTGCAGTTGGAGAAACACCCTTACATAACTCCCATTTCTCATATTTAGAGTTTAGTTTAATCCATGGTTTATCAATGAAGGGATTTACTAATGTGTGAGGCAATCTAACGTTAAATTGTTTACAACGAGCTTAACAGCTTCATCCTGGTAAACGCAGTATCTTAAAATAAAATTAACCTGTATACCAATGGAAAGCTAAAAGAATAAGCATAAACATAAATAACAACTCACCATCTAAAACTGCTTTTCAGAGTGAATGTATGTTGCAAAATGTCGCCCGAAACCTACGAACAACACTACCAACTGCGCAGTGCGCATTTCTTCCGGGTCC
>QVTF01006567.1:0-27142 GCA_003573665.1 Oxygymnocypris stewartii | reverse complement strand
TCCTCCCCGACGGACTACAACGCCGCCTCCTGTGCTGAAACGCCTGTCACGACTGTACGTAGGGGGCGGAGCCAAGCTTAAATTGTCCCGTTTACTTTTGTCCACATTGGTAGGACGCAGTTTAAGCGTTTTTGCTTCTAGTTGGCGTGACGGACATGGCAGTGTGGATGGGGAATGATTATTTTACTGTGCTGGGTGGGCGTATAATACAAAGTCATTTGCTCTTTCTCCGCTTGTATGAAGGAAGAGGCCTGATAGACCCCATCTCAACTTCTAGTCCTGCCCTGAACTGTTCCAGATTCACCTTGGGCTTTGGGAGGGTTTTTGGTTTCATTTTGGAAGTTGGTTGGGCGGGTAAAACCCAACCCTCCCTTCCGTCACTTTTCGGTTTTTGTAACAAGCCCATGGGCAGCACCACCATCAAGTACATTCCCATTTCCATACTCTGAAGAAAAGACATCGGTTCCCTTGGCAGGAAGACGGTGGGGAGTCTGTTCCTGAGCAGCCTACCTCTTCACCGATTTCATGATGATTGGCATGGTTGCTGCACACACGGTGACGCTACCATCAGTGCCACGGTAAACACTAACAGCCGTTACCACAACAACTCCACCAACCAGAATTGTAAGAGTCCCGCCAAGGGAAGTGGGCTTGAAGCGAACTGCAGTCTGGATAAGTGTCCGTGGTGCTAACTGGGTGCAACCAAGGACCTTTGTGGCAGCCATGGAAGTGACTGTGTCATCAAAATGGCTAGCACGCACAAATTATAGTCTGAGCCAGAGACCAAGTTTTCAGTAGAAAGCTATCATCACTCGTGGGGGGCAGAATCCTGAAAGAAAGAAAGAAAGAAAGAAAGAAAGAAAGAAAGAAAGAAAGAAAGAAAGAAAGAAAGCGGCTGGTTAGTAATCTGTAGCAATCACCTTCTCCCCATACAATCACAATTAAACCTCATTTTGCTTAGACTCATGTTCCTTTATTTTCTTGTTCGTTGCACAAAAGCCTACACTAACTAACGTAATGGAAATGTACTAGGCTATTCTGGCAAACCACCAGCCAAATTAAGGCCTTCCCAAACAATACCTTTAATATTGACATATAATTACATGCTCGGATCAAGACCTTGACACATTACAATACTGCTTCAGTCACAGTATTAAAACCCCCTTATCCTCCCACAGGCAGACTTTTTTCTTTATCTTTCTCTCATGGAAGAAAAGCATCAGCTAATGCCTGCCGTCCACTGGTACTGGTGGGTTTAATTATGTATCCTGCTATCCGCTAAAAATGAAAAGACACCTTAAGTAATGCACGTGGAATATTATTAATTCCAGATGAACACATGATTTGGCTGTGGGCATTTTTACTGCCTTAATTGTTCAGTTTTGTCCCAGAGTGTTTTCAAATAAAAAATGTTGTTCTCTTTTTTTGTCCTCTTTTTACAATTTGTCATTGTATTATATACTTTCTTATTATTTAGCAGTTCGTATTATTTATATAAACAAAAAGCTTTAAATTATTATGTGAGAAGCTTATTATTTGAAAATCCATCTTGACCTTTCCATGACAAGCAAAGGTTAGTTCATGTTTTGTTGTGGTGAAGCTTTCCCAAATGTAATATTAATTAATAATTGAATATATTGTTTTTGATAGATAGATGGATGGATGGAATTATAAAATAACAGTCATTTTTATACAGGTTTCCCAAAAATAGCCCCATTTGTTTGGTACAAGAGGTAGTCCTGCCTCAAACTGACTCCCTTAGTTTATAGCAATCTCTTGAAAACAACACAAATTTCACTCTTCAACATTTAGCTGGCAGGCTTATTTACTTTAATTAGCGTACTCTATCTCTGCTCATTAAACTGGGATATACTATACGTATCAAATGTTGGAAAAAGTCACTCTGGCCTCAGATTGGAGAATCTAACATTTGTTTTCCAATATAAATGCACAGGCGTAATTTGTTTATTAAATCAATAAGGTTAAAAAAAGACTCTCTCCCACTCTTTCTCTCTCTGTCGAACACACACACACAAACACTCTGTCTGCCTGAACTGCTCTGTCATTGGGGTCGGAATCTATTAAGCCCGGCTGTGCTGTAAATTATGAGTTACAGCTCAAGGTCATTCTGTCTGCCCTCTTCTAGCTTTGTATTTCCAGACTCTGTGTAGCTCTGCATGTCCTTGTTGTGTTGTTTATCAGGCACAGGAAGAGATATACTATTAAAATAAACATGAAACAATGTCTAAGTATCTGTATCCAAGGCAGTATATTGAAGATGACATATTTTAGAAGTTACTGACCATACACTAGTAAACATCTCTCTACCAGGACATAAAGCTAAAACAGAAATGACCGTGAAAAACACATAGGTGCACTAGATATAATATGTCTTTAGGTGGATTCATTTTTTATTGGTGCACTAAGTGTGAATGACAGAGCAATAATAATATCATTGGTGCAATAATTTGACACGTCAGTTGAATTTGTACTATTTGTGAAACTTGATCCACAAATGTAAAACCAGGGGAAAAAGATACCATAAGAACTCATTAGATGACCAATGGTAAAGAGATAAAGAAAGACAAGTGTACTTGGCAGGAAAGTGACAGGTATCTGTTTCTGGGTGACAAATGAGTGCTAACTGCATTGCAAGCTAGATCCACATATTGACAGGGCAGATTAGTATTGGCTCGTGTCCCGTACAAAGTGGAAGTGACCTTCAGCAGTCTTAGTGTGTTTATAAGTGTCGGTATATTTTATATTTTCTTTTCTTTATCTTTTTGTCTAAGATCTTTTTATCTTTTCTTATTTTTTAACATAAATGCTGATACTGAGCTCAGCCAAGAAGTCAGAGATTTCAGTATGAACTTGTATCATTTAATGAAAAATGTATAATTTAATTCCCTCAAGACCAAGTTATCTGAGCTGATGCTATCCAAATTAAATGGATCATTCTCCCAAAATGTAATTTGTATGGCATAATTTATTCACCTGTATGCTGTTACAGACCTGTTTGACTTTCTTGCCTTTTTAGAATGCAGAAGGTGAATTTTTCAAGAATAACTCGGCCACTCTGTTCCATATTATTAAAAAGAATGGGGGGGGGGGCTGACAACCTCAAAAATGATAAACAGAATATAAAGCTATCATAAAATAGGTTAATTAGTTGTCTTCTTAAATATAGCTTTGTGTGAGGAACAGACTACAAGAGTCTGGGGGTCTGTAAGTGTGTGTTTTTTTAAGAACTTAATACTTGTATTCATCAAGGACATTTTACATTGATCAAAATTTAAGTACACACCTTACCTTTTAATAAATTGAATGTGTCCTTGATGAATGAATGAATGAATGAATTAACGAATGGTGCATTTATATAGCGCTTTATTGTGTATAGCTTTACACCCACAGCGGTTTACAGTCATGATGGGGGTCTCTCCTCAACCACCACCAGTTGATGAACATGGACACATTGAATTGATCAATGTTAGAAAATATTTATATTTCAAATAATTTTGAATTATTCAAAACAAAAATAGTATTTAATTATTTTAAACTTTCTGCTTATCAAAGAATCCTGAAAAAATAAGACTTTTTTCAAAAACATAAAAATAATCTTACCAACCCCAACCATTTGAACAGTTGTGTACGTCATTATCCAAACGCTTGTTTCAGTCTTTTTTATTCTGACCAAATATTTGACCCAGTAAGTCACTCCAATTTAATTTATGAAAATAAATAATTGATACACTTAAAGTACAATTCGTTTACAAATCAGACCACTGCCAGTCCTAGACTTCTTGGGGCCCAAAGACAAAACTGTTTCACTGTCACCAAACAATAATGAGTTAAAAACAGTCAGTAATACAATAAAAAAATAAGAAAATTACAAATAGTAGGAAAAATACATTAGAAAATATACAAATTAAATAAACAATTTAGCCTACTAAAAATACTAGCCTACTATACAGAAACTGAATAAAGCAATCAGATGTAAAAAAAAAAAAAGCACTGTTTAGTCTTCACTGTATACCTTAAATATACATTGTATATTACAGTTACTAAAGTTATTCAATGAAAAGCAGTGGATGATTCTCTTGATTTCTTTGTTTGATTAACATTTAATGACCGAGAGTAACAGGTTTTTTAAGCTGCTGTCACTTTAAGAGCTAATGCACTAATCTTATATACTGACAAGTAATCGATTACAACATAACAAACTGCTTTTAAGTGAAAACTCACCAATGCTAACATTTTAACATATTCTTGTTTGTATTTAAATGCACACTTGTAGCCCAAAGTATAGCCAGATATGGCTACATATCTCTTGTAATCTAATGAATTTAAGGAGAGATACAGAAGGTATGAATGTCAAGATTTTCATTGATGAACAGCTTTTTTGGCATTAATTTTAGGATATTAAGCTTAATAGCTTAAGCTTTTGTTTACCATGTATGGAGGAGGGGTCATAGGGGTTTGGAGCAACATGAGCTTGACTAAGTGATAGCTATTTGTATGGTGAACTTTAATTTTAATTCTATAGCTCTATAATCTTACTGTACCATATATCAAGAATTGTCTAATTTTATTTAAAAAAATCTCCTCAGTTTATAGATGAAAATGAAAAATGATTGAGACTCCATTAGGTCTTCTGAGCTTTATAGTATAACAGCTATTGAGGAATCAAGTTTTCTTCTGGATTGTCAGCACTCGTAACATTTCAGAAGAGTGAGTTTGACCTTTTCTTCTAGTGCCTTTAATTTGTGTGTCTGAATTTGTGAGATGGAACTGCACAAATTCAGATTTTGCTTTGTCATATGTCAACACACATACACATCCATTCTGCAGTAAAATTGACAAGGAAATGTTTTGTGAAACTGGTGACACAGAAACAGTCAATTAGAACACTCTAATAATAGAGAGAGAGAGAGAGAAGGAGAGAGAGAGGGGGGGGGGGTGGTGGGATGGAGCCTGAACGAAAGGGAAGGAGACCGAAAAGTCTTTCATCTTTTGTCTCTACTAACTGTTACTATTCATAAACAGACTGCTTTCATTCTCTAAACTCAACCCTGCCTATTTCTTGTCACACTCTTTCCTCCCATCCTCACCCAGTTAATGTCAGTCTTTTTCTCTCTTGCTTCCCTCTACAGGATCGACCTCTTTCTTTTTGCATTTCCTCTGTGTATCCACTGAGACACTTTTTCTGCTGTTTCTTGTACTTGAGAAAAAGTTGTACATCCAGGCACCAAACCAAAGCCAAGATAAAAGCTTTCCCTGTACCTGTAATCTCTCTCATTCTCGATGTTTTGCCCTCTGCTCCTCTTCCTGTTTTTGTGGTGGCCGTCAGCAAGATAGGTTGTGACATACTTATTGGCACTGCAGTTTAAGCTCATTTAAAGACTTCATTATTCTATCCCTTGAGCGCTCTGTCAAACTCTCTATCTCTGTCCCACCCCTCATCTTTATTTCCCATTCCCTCTTTCTGTCTCTCTCTCTCTCTCTCTCCCTGCCATCCCCCCTGTCAGATTCAATGTCTGTGGAGTCAGAACCTTGTAATTCTCCCAGACCACATCCACACATTCACTCCCTCTTGGCCCCTTAATGAAGGACAGACAGCAAGAGGGTGTATGTCACTTGCCATAGATAATGTCTCAGAGAAGTGCAAGATGTATCGAACATGCTCTGAAAATGTCTGACAACGACTAGGCTGAAACTGCTACTAGAGCCACAGACACTGATAACATGAGAAAGCAGTAGGACTGCCTTTGCCTCAGGTTCAACATGAAGCTCATTATTATCACGATTCATGCTGACAAGAATCGTAGCATTGCATATTCATTATTGCAATGCTGTTAAATGTCATATTAAATGGGTTATATAAGCTGGCTATGAATGCACATAAGTGGATTTCTGAACAATTAGCCTGTAGTGTGACAGTAGATCATATTTAAAAGCTTGTTTTTGAGCCCTATTGAAATTCAAATCCATCACTTTAATGTCACTTTCAGGGAAGTATTCTTGAAATCCAGATTTAGCCAACATATGATATTCTAGTTAATTTCCCCCAAAAATGGTTCACTATACTCAGTGACACGATTCATCTGTGGTGACTCATTCTCAGTGACCCGATAAAGCACTAGACAGCACTGGCACAGTTTTTGTAGTTGTTGTAGTTGAAGACTTGGGGTTCATGTTTGATCTAAAGACGTACATTTTCACTAACAATGTATTATTGCAAGTTACTCAATTAATTGTCAGATAAAACATGTAAATGTATTCGTGAATATATATTTTGCTTTATTGAGGTTAAAGGGTTAGTCCACGCAAAAATTAAAATTCTGTCATTAATCATTCACCCTTGTGTCGTTCCAAATCCGTAGAACATTTGTTCATCTTCAGAACACAAATTAAGCTATTTTTAATGAAATCCAAGAGTTTTCTGACCTGCATAGACAACAACTGAACTACCACATTCAATGCATTGAAAGCAAGGAAAAAGAGTAAAATAATCCATGTGACATCATTGGTTATGAGAAAGATTTTTGTGCGAATATAAAATAAAAATAACAACTTTATAAAAAGTTTTCTTCTTGTCTGCCGACATTCTGACATAAAACCCGTTTGCTCTGCACCTTGTTTACAAGCAGAGGAAGATGCACGCTGTACATAAAACAGTGTCCGTAAACATGTCTGAAGATCTCAACAGAGAAGATCACTTGCAATTTTTTGCCCAGCCTTACTTATTTGAAACATAACTAAGAGAGATGGAAGTCAGGAGTCTACGTTAGAACACTGGCTCCAGCGTCAGCAGCACAACACACATGCGTCGTGTTACTAAAACAAAAAAGTATTCTTGTAGCTTCATAAAATTAAGGTTGAACCTCTGATATCACATAGACTATTTTACTGTAGGTCGCTTTGGATAAAAGCATCTGCTAAATGCATAAATGTAAATGTAAATGGATGGCTGTACACCCAAAGCGCTTTACAATAATGTGGGGGGTCTCTCCTCAACCACCACCAGTGTGCAGCATCCACCTGGATGATGCGACAGCTGCCACAGGACAATGGCGCCAGTGCGCTCACCACACACTAGCTACAGGTGGAGAGGAGAGAGAGTCATAGAGCCAATCAAGTGAATTGGTATCATTAGGAGGACATGATTGACAAGGGCCAGTGGAAGGAATTTGGCCAGGACACACTTACTCTTTACGAAAAGTGCCATGGGATTGTAATGACCATAGAGAGTCAGGTTTAACGTATCATCCAAAAGACAGTGCTTTTTAGTGTCTCCGTCACTATACTGGGGTGTTAGGACCCACACAGACCACAGGGTGAGCACACCCTGCTGAACTCACTAAAACCTCTTCCAACAGCAACCTAGTTTTCACCAGAGGTCTCCCATCTAGGTACTGACCAGGCTCAATCCTGCTTAACTTCAGTGGGCAACCAGTCTTGGGCTGCAGAGTGATATGGCTGTGAATTTACTTTACTACCTTTCTGGGTTGAACGTGGTAGTATATGTCTATGAAATCTTAATTTGTGTTCCAAAGTAGAACAGGTTTGGAACGACACGAGGGTGAGCAATTAATGACTGAATTTGTATTTTTGGGTGAACTAACCCCTTAATTTATCTTTAAAAGGAAAATGTGAAATATAATACTTATATATATATATATGCAGCGGGTAAATAAGTATTTAACACATCACCATTTTCCCCAGTAAATATAGTATTTCTAAAGATGCTGTTGACTTAAAATGTTCTCCAGATATCCGTTACAACCGAAGTAATCCATACATACACAGAAAACAATACAAACAAGCTCAGAAATGAAGCCATGTGTAATAAAATGTAATTGTGTGTGTGTGTGTGTGTGTGTGTGTGTGTGTGTGTGTGTGTGTGTGTGTGTGTGTGCGTGCGTGCGTGTGTGTGTCTGTCTGTCTGTCTCTGTGTGTCTGTCTCTGTGTGTGTCTGTCTCTGTGTGTGTGTGTGTGTGTGTGGTGTGTGTGTGTGTGTGTATGTGTGTGTGTGTGTGTGTTTGGAACTTCTAGCAAATTTTAGAACTAAAAAAATGGCTTCCTTTTAATTCACGAGTCTACATTTTAGTTGAACTGGACACATCAATCGCACAGGACTTTTAATTGTAGCAAATTAGTATCTGGTTGTTTATCTTTTTTGTCGATATGTCTGTCTGTTCATAAGGCTTATTAACCTTCAGGCTATATGGTTTTTAACTTTTTTTTTTCAAAACTTAAAAACAAAGTTTCTCAAGCCAGCATTTAGAGATTGTCTGAATAAACTTGCATTTTCTAGTAAAACAAATACAGTTATATAGGTTTTGTTTTGTTAAATTCTACTTCTTTGATTTTAAGGGCTGTTTTAATCGCAAAATCCGTCCAGTGCACTGGAATGTGCCTTCTCTGAAAAATCCCACAATATACCGCAAAAACTAGGGAGCATGGGCACTCACTATGCTCCCTTACTGGAAATAACGTCATATTTCTGAAGTCAACTCAATAAATATAATGACACGCGATAGAAGATTTGAAAAGACAGACCGTTTTTTTGTATATTGCAGCATAAACACACATCGATATATATATATATAGGTAATGAACACAACTAATTATCTTTTATAATTCATATTCGTCTGAAATGTTGTAAGAACATGTAACAGAACAATGGGTTTAAAAAACAATATAAAAATTTGATTGGTCCTGCCTGTTGATTATTAATTCAAGCGGTGACATTCTACTATGTTGTCCGTTGACACTGGAATTCACTGTCCCAACAGAGTGATTCAGAGTGATCACTGTCCCAACATGCAGTGAATCAGGGAACTTACCAGTGACATAATCCATGTACACGATACTGATTCACAAGCTCAGGAGCTAGGGAGCTGATTGAGGTCCCGCTTACACTTGTGCGTTTTCGTTTTAAAATGCATAACTTTTGATACGGTTACGCCAATCGTTTACACTTACTCCAGCGTTTTCAAGGTCGAAAACACTGGAGACCCCGTTTTAATTTGAAAACTGAAAATTATGACCAAAACGGAGACTTTTGAAAACGATGGCGTGGCTACCCACATTCTGCATCACACTGCATATCCTTAACAATCGTGTAAACAATAACATCATGCTCATTTATGTACCCATAGATATGTATGGGAAAATTCTCAATTTGACCACTCCAAGCATCTAAATAATATGGAATCTACCTATACTTATCTATGGTTTTACCTGCATGAATGGTCACGTGGCATGCTTTTTCGGTTGTGTAGTGTAAACGGAGATCGTTTCTGAAATTCTGAAGAAAAGCCTGTGTAAACGGGGATCGTTTTCATTCTAAAAAGCTGTTTTAAAATGAAAACGCACTAGTGTAAACGGGGCCTGAGACGCATCCTAAGAATTAAATGCATTCAATTTTGCAATTCAATTTTGAATGATGCACAAAACTCACTTCTACAGAATCTATATTCCTTTTCTTTCAGTTCTTCAGATGAAATCACCATGTAAATCCCTCATGTGCATTTGATCCTAACCCTGAAAGCTGATGTCATGGTTTCAGTGTTTACAATCTTACTCACCTGTAAATTAGTGTCTCATCAGCAGTACAGTTATACTGTATTTGATACATCCACACCAGGCTGGCTCCCATCAGTTGACCCTTATCCCATCTCACTTGTGCTGAGGTGGAGGTCACTCCTTGTACTCCCACCATCTGCTCCTCAACCACTTCGCTGACCACATCCTCACGCTCTGCCTGACCCTCATCCCGTCCCTCCTCGGGGTCATTGTTAGTGTCCAGACCAGGGCTTTGCCCACTGGAAGTCTTCCCTCTAGTGATGTCTGATGATCCTGGGTCACGAGCTAACAATACCGTTCCATTTCCACGATGAGGGAGGGGAATAACCTTCAGATCAACAAGTGAGGTGGCCTCACCAGCAGCATTGATAGCAATGCAAGTGTATGTACCATCATCACGGGCAATAGTCACATGTAGCTCAAGAGTGCCATTTCGGAAAGATGTGGTACGACTGGAATTGCCAATGATGCGGTCATCTGGTGAGACCCAGTTCACCACTGGCTCAGGATCACCAATAGCTCGGCATTTGAGAGTTGCCCTTTGACCCTCCAAAACCCAGAGTTTGTGTGTATGTCGGGTAATAAGTGGAGGTTCACATGCAAATTCCTCCTCAGGAATAGACCAGAAATAACGTCCCGCTAAATGAGGGGGTGTAGCACACGTTTCCATATCATCACTGCGGATCAGCCTCCTCAACCAAAGCAGTTCACAGTTGCAGTGTAATGGGTTACCCCCAAAATTTAAGTTGATTATGGCATTGTAGGGTGTAGGGCTGATGACCCCCGTCTGGGAGCGTGCAAACAACGGATCGGGTGGTAAAGTCTGTAGGCGATTGGAGGTCATGTCCAATCGGGCTAGTTTGTAGAGCTCACTAAAAGACCCCTCAGTAATCTGGTCAATGAGATTGTGATCTAGGTTCAAAGTGTGCAGACTGGCCATACTCTGAATGGCATCCCAGGGAACCTTGCGCAGATTGTTATAGGATAAATCCAAATCCTCTAGAGTGAGTAAAAAGTCATCAAAGGCCTCAGAGGAGATATTGATGAGCTGGTTGTTGTTGAAAATGAGATGCTGCAGGTTTATCATGCCTACTAAGTCTCGTGGGCCCAGCTCTGAGAGTCGGTTGCCATCTAAGTGCAGCGAACGAAGACTTTCCAGATCTGCAAATGCCAGTGGCCGGATGTGAATGATGGTATTCCGGGATAATGTCAAATCCACCAGTCCCGTCATGTTGTCAAAGTCAGCTCCACCCACTTCTCGAATGAAGTTATCGGCAAGGCGAAGCTCAACAGTTCGGCGGTCAATGTTTGGTGGGACAAAAAGAAGACCTTTATCGGCACAAAGTGTGCTTAGAGATTCTGAGAGATTCCTGCAGATGCAATGGAAGGGGCATGCCGAAACTACACCCCACGTCTCGCCGGCTACAGCTCCTGGAATCTGACTGAAAAGAGCGGGCCACAAGCAGGCACAAGCGACCAGTGCCAGCCAGTGCAGTAATTTCAGTGGTAGTGTTGGTGAGGATATGTCTGGGGGTGAGTATCTGCTGGTGAACTTTGGCCACAGCGGAGGAGAGGGTTGACGAAATGCTTCAGAGGGTTTGAGGATATTTTGTTTCAGATGGATGGATGGATGAAAAGGCAACGAGGGGGAGTGTGTGTTCCTGTGAGGATGGCTCAAAATGTGGGACAGATGTGGTTTTCTGAATGGCTGAAGGGGTGGGGAGTCTTGCATGGTAGATAGGGGAGTGATCCACAGACCTAGAAAAGGCAGAAAGAGAAAGACATCAGTCATCATGTTTCAAGTGTCAACTTTGTAGTGCTGATGTGTGTGATTTATTTAACTCTGAATGAGCTCAAGCAGTTGCTCTCCACAGGAATATCTACGCTTGGGCACCAACTGCATTTAAATTTCAGCAAAACCAATGCAATAACCACACTCTCAAACACTGTTGGTGGAAACTGCACGTCAACGAACCTCTAAGAAGCATTGAAAAGTAATATAACAATATTTTACTGCTTTTTGGAAGTGGAAGCTTGTAAATTTACAGTTGAAGTTTGCTTCACTTCAAGAGAAGGAAGAGCCACAAAAACTCTGATAGATAGAAGCACTGATGGGCAAAAAGAAAAGTTTATTTTTAATGATGAGGGCGCTACAAGGTAAAGATAAGGTCATATATAGTATTACAATCTGTACAAATGAATTCAGAATGCAAACATTGTCAGTTTGTGCAGTGCACTTGCTTGAACAGATGAGCTAGTGCATAAACACGAAGGAAGAGAGAAGGACAAAAATAACGAAAGAATCATCACATCACATGAAAATGCTAATTACAGGTTTGAGACTGAAAAATCTATAATATCTGTAATTTGATCTCTTGCGCCAATTTGTCCCTTGCACTGAGTTGTCATCGTAAAATATGGTTTTCAACCCAGAGATGAAGTTAAAGAGGTATTAAGTTCTTTGAGAGTGTACATCACACTTTTGTCCTACATTAACGCATTCAGCAAATGCTCTTTAACTGTCACTTATCACTAAGTGCATGTAATCATGCAGGTACAAGCCAAGGAAAACAGCGATCAGATTTAGCAAGAAATGTTCCATCTCTGAATGTATACTGAGAATTTGGACCACAGCTCAGACGAGATGACTTACACATCAAACATTCTGTTTTCTCTTCCTTGGGAAATAGCCTACTAAAAATAGTGACACTACTAACTCAAATACATTTTTCATTTGTGTGACAGTTAAAACAATGTAGCTTTTCCAACAAGGTACTTTTGCACTGCAGTACAACTAAATGCTACATACAATAGCTGATTTTGATGCAACGTTATATTTTTAAGCTTTACATCCTTAAAAATATGTTGTTTAAAAATATGTAGTGAGATGGTCTTGTTTCTCATTTGTATCCTTGAAAAGTCTGATTCATTCTAGTGAATCATAAATAGTAAATAGTTATCTCTCTTATACAGGGGTTGAACAAATTGATGTGGACAACTATTGTAATAATATTTATCTTTTTGTTGTCTATGTGTAACGGATCCCCCTCACCTGCTTCTGAGCAGGTTTCAAAACCACGATTTCCTGCATGGAAAGTGGACGCACTAACCAGGACGCTAAATGGCTGCAGCCACTAACGACAGTTGCTTGTGCGCCTAGCACAGCATCTACTCGCTGGCCTCCTTTACACTCGCCCCCCTAAACCTTACTCCCATCCGGGTCACGCACCATTGTAACGGGTCCGGCTCGCCTGCTTCCGAATGGGTTATGAACCCTTGATCTCCTGCATGGGAGACAGACGCACAAACCAGGAGGGTAAATTGTTGCAGCCACTAGTGTCAGTCGCTAGTGCGCCTCTTGAGATCAGGGGGATGAGCTTTAGCTTGCACAGCATCTAGTTTGTGTATCAGTATAGTATAAGTTTTGTTCAGAAATGATTAATACAAATGGTCTGAGAAGTGACTTTTCAGACTTCCAAATAGAACAAATCACGGAAGCCAATTTAACAGGTGTTTTTAATCTTAACAGCCCAGTTTGGTGTTTGAAGAACAACAACCTTATGATTATGGAGTAGTACACAAAATATGGCATGACTTCATCTGCAAAGAAGAAAATTGTTCAAAACCTGAAAGTGAATGATAGAGACTGTCAAACACAAGAAGGATTGTGTCCAAACAACACAGCACTACTGCAGCAAAGTGACAGCAAGCCTGCAATAGTCATTGCACAAAAAAACAACCACAGAAAATTTCACAAAGCCAACCTTAGCAAAAGCTGTAATTGCTCAAACTTTAATCGCAGACACCAGTGCTAAGATGCGAAAAATATATAGTCATGATGTGCATTAAAATTAGACAGTTGGATTGCCAGCTCACTCACCTGACTTAAATATTATCAAAACCACTGTGGGCAGCTTTGAGGAGAAGAGTCAGAAGTCTATTTCTTCCTCTAATATTTCTAAGCTACTGGCAGATGTTCTAATAGATGACATTCCACTGGAGACAATTCACAATATTTAAGAATCTTTTCTAAGAGGGTTGGTGGCTGTATTGAAGGCAAATGGTGGTGAAACACCTTAGTAAATAAATATTGCCTATTTCCCAGGTCTTCACGTTATTTTGTTCAAATCCTGCATGTACAGATGGGAAGTCTGATTCATTCTAACTAATCCGTCTGTCCTGCTTGTTCTTCTCTCTCATATACAGTATTGGAAATTCATATTTACTGAAGTGAAAAGGTTCGTTCAAAATGTTCAGATAAATGAACAGAAAATAAAGATTCACTAACTTGAGTGATAATTGTTGTTATTTTGTATTAATATTTATTATTATTATCATTTGGAGGAATATTTTTTGTACATTTTGTTGTTCATTACTTATGTCATATTAATTTGTACTCTTGATTTGTTATGTATATATTTAGAGTAAATGTTTCAAATAGTTATATATTTTTCTAAGTAACTTGGAAAGTAAGCCCTTAGCTTATTTTTAGTATTTTTTTCAAACATTAAACTGACTTTAGTTTAATTAGCTTAGAAAGCTGCATCTTTAAAGTAACATGCACAGCACTGCTCACGTCAGACTCACATCTGTAACAGTGATTTTTAAATAAACATTTCCAACTGTTTGTGTCCATGCAGTACGTCACATACCCGTGAATACATCTCATTAGTAGAGTTTGTGCTTGCTCACCCCTCTTCGATATTATTAACAGTACAGCAGTAATTATGCAAATGTCAAACCGACAAGATGATAATTTTTGCAAAGTCATTACACTGAAAAATGCAGATAAATATAACCAGGGAGCAATCAGACTTTACTCAATTAAGGATGTTTTTCAGCACATTACTCATTAAACAGTGGCAGATTCTTATTTTGTGGTTATATAACAAAATTAGGTAAGTGCAGGAATGGGAGGGATCTTGAACATTTATAATTTTCGCATAGAAAGTGCCTGATTAAACCTCACGATTAAATTGATTACTGTATTGATTGGACAACCTATCCTGAAAGATTCTTACAGAGATCATTAAGATTCTTCTAGCAGCATTATGGTTGTGAACAATAACTAACTATGGTATTTGACAGTACATATGCTTGCTATGGTAATATTTTCTAAGTTGTTTGTAACTGGAAATTCTGTCGTCATTCTCACCCTCATGTCATTTTAGAACTGTACAACTTTCTTTATTTTGTGGAGCATAATAAAATAATACTGTTTTTTACATACCTTTTAAGTCAGTGGGGTTCAATGTTCTTTAAATGTCTTGTTTTGTGTATAGGAAACTGCATTCCCCGAAGTCTGTGGTAAATAGAGCTTTAAAAACTCTATATTGCTATGCCAAAGTATCGAATTGTCTTGCTTGAAGTGTTGAGAAAGTCTCTTTCTCTTCTCCTGTGTGGTCTTCCTCCGACCTCCTGTGACCTTCCTTCTACTCTCCCTCCCTACTTATTTATTTTCCACGCCCCTCTTTTTCAGTTTCCTTCTTTTACGCAGGGTTCTGCTTATCACCTGTGTCCACTCTTCCCAGCTGCCCTTGAGGTAACCTGAGAAGTGATGCAACATTAGTTAAGTATCCCTCCCCTCTCTTCATCTCCCATTCTCACCATCTTTAGCCACCTGAGAACAGACCAGCCAAAATAGATCTTGTCTCTTTCCTCCATCGATCCGGCCGCCCGGGATAGATAACAGCCCTTCCTCAATATTATCAGGCCTCTTCCTCATACATCCTCTCTCCCTCTTTTCTCATCATCCGCCCTCTGTGTCCTTTACACATATTCGTTTCTAAGTTCAGGACATGCCAATGCTTGTCTCGGCCTAATTTTATCTTCTAGAGCTATTGGGTGTGTGTGCATGTGTGTGTTGGTAGGGCGTAGATTAGATTGGAATAGAATATAAATTCTGGTAATCCTTTTGTAATCCGTAATGTTATTCATGATTCAGAATGAATGAAAAACTACTGCGAGTGCCTGGCTTTAGAACGCAATAACCCTGTCCATTATGTGTGTGTGTGTGTGTGTGTGTGTGTGTGTGTGTGTGTGTGTGTGTGTGTGTGTGTGTGTGTGTGTGTGTGTGTGTGTGTGTGTGTGTGTCATGCTGAACATCTCTCTGCACTTAGCAACTCCCTCAGCCCTCTTTCGCCAACATATTCTGTCCTCAATGCACCCTTCCTTTCTCCCTGTATCCCTCGCTGCCTCGTATTAAATCAGACACAGAGTTTTGCTGCTGCTGCCAGTGTCTCCACAGCTTCAGTGGCCACAAAGCGGATGGCCATTTGCTAATGATTATCACATCAATTACGTTTTGTACCGCATAAGACTCAGAAGAGAGCTGTCACACACACAAACACACACGGTGGCTGAAAGACTAATTGAAGCAGCATTGACCGAGTAAGAATCATTAGCATCCTGGCTTAGTTTTACTGACTTCTTGGTGCTCAAGTTGCACAGCGAGATTTTTTTTCTCATTCCAGGAAGGCTTCTTTTTTTTTTCAGGGCAGCATGACACCATAAACACAGTGCTCAGAGACCTGTCATCAAAAAAGCACCATTACATGTTATTTTTTTGTTGTAGTCACTGTTATACAAATCTTGCATTTCATTGTATTATTTTATTTTATTTCATAGGGTATATATTTAGTTAGTTAGTTAGTTAGTTAATTAGTTATTTTTGTTAATTGGTCTAATTTGTCTAATCTAATAATGTTTAGCAAATTCTGTCTACTTTACATTTACATATATATTATACATTACGCATAGTTTTCATTTATTATCAGTTCAATTTATTGTATAATGCTTTTTATGATACATATATTTCTGGAGCAGATTTAAAAAGCATAGTGCATTATAAAGCACAACTAATGAACAGACCAGAGGTGAAAAAACCTCCATAACGTGTTTGTGTTTTTTGCATGCCTTTTAGTAAACAATAATGACAACCGCATTTCAATTTACAAGAAATTCCGATTTGATTCAAAATTGTTTAATTTTGGAAGTAGTTTAGTCTATAACTCTAGTAGCATTTTATTTTATGATATCTCTGACTTCATTATTGTGGCCTCTAGCTGCTGATGAGTCTTTTCACATAGCCAGACAGGTATAAGCTGCACAAGTGGGATGTGGTAATGGGAAGAGGAGTATAGTGCAGGGTGCTGCCCATAGAAATGTTACCCACTAGAGCACAATTTATTGTCAATGAGAGTGGTCAGAATTTAGAGCAGGCACAATTGCATAAAAGTGATGAGCGATAGAAAAGCGAAGTGCATTTCTGAGACAAGAAAGTATATAAAACCTGGAGAGAGTTTACCATTAGCATTCAAGGACAGCCGCTTACCTAGCGTAGGAAGTATGAGTTTTGAAATCTCACCTGAACCAGAAAGTGAATAATCACTCTGGAGCTGCAGGAAATGACATCATGACTAGGCTGACTGGCTGGTTGCAATACACACCATCCCAAAGCCTTGTCTAGAACTATGAGTCTATTGCCTGCTTTTATACTCAAAATGTTTAATTGAATAGCTGACAGTGGGGGAAAATTATGTAGTTACATCATTTAGTACATTTTCACACTAAACAGCAAAAGCTCAATGCTGATCGACAGTAGATCTTTGTGAAATTTCACATTATCCAGTTGTTTTATCTCATCACATTCCATTCAGTTGTAAAACTGGAATTCGGATTGCATATATATTTTTTCAATAACACTGTAAATGTAATGGCCGGAGAGGAACTAAGCTCTGATGGCTGAATAGTGAAACAAGCAACTTTAGGTATTACAATAAATAAAACTATAATGTCATATCTCAAAAAAGTGGCAGCTGTAGTATTTTTTTTATTTACTTCTTTATTTGTTTAATACAGGAGGCATATAAATACTTGAGGAGGGAGAATAACAACATTTTGTATCTGTCAGATGTGATTTTCTGTTTGCTGAGGCAGTCTTTGTAATATTTGTGTGTGCTGGCTGTATTGTGCTTGCATACATGCTTCATGAGGACACAATTGTGTATAATGACATGGGTATTTCAACCAACATTTTATGAGGAAACTTCCTGTTAAAAACATACTAAAGTGTGTGTTTTTTATTTTTATATATATTTTTTTAAATGCCAGTAGTTTTCTGTGAAGGGTGGGGTTGAGGAAAGAAAATACAGTGTGTAAAGTACAGAAAACCATTATGGAGACTCCCTGTAAACCATATATACATCCGAGTGTGTGTAAGTGTATGTGTGTGTGCATGCGTGCGTGCGTGCGTGCGTGCGTGTGTGTGTGTGCGTGCGTGCGTGCATGCAAAAGCGAGAGGAAGACTGAGAGAGCCAGAAAGAAAGTTGAGACAGGTGGCATAGGTTTAAGTCTGCATTATGCTTTTGTGTGGATATAAAAGATGAGTTGTAGATAGGTGTAGCCCCACATATATCATTCATATCATCCGATATGTGGTATTAAATACTTCTATCCTCTAATTAAATATCTTACTGTGAATTAAACAGGGAGATTTATTATCTGTGCAACAAAGAGAATCAATGATCCTCAGATGTCTCCAGCTTTTATAGGAAATGATCTCCAACACACATGCACATGATCAAACGCGCATACACACACATACTCTTTGACAAATGGCTTTCATCTTCCTGGTTCTCATCTCACTGTTGTACATCAACTCTCATATCTTCACCATTTCTCCTGTTCTTTTCCTTTCTCTCTTTCTGACTGTGTGAGCAGTAGACGAAGTGACTTAATGTCATGAAATCATTAGGATGTAAAGAGAAAAGGCATGAGATGTGGAAGGTGTTCACAGTATCTTTCTTACACCCAAACACACACATGCACACTCACATGCACTTATAAATGGAGGTGGATGACGGCCTGACAGCAGTGATCCATCAAGCGTCTGAAAGGGAACTTCCTGGAGAAAGAGAGAGAGAGAGAGAGAGAGAGAGAGAGAGAGAGAGAGAGAGAGAGAGAGAGAGAGAGAGAGAGAGAAGAAAGCTGGTGGAACGGCAAATAAAAGTGCATTGGTATTGGTTAGGCTATGTAGTTGTTGATGTAGCTATAGTGTTTACACATCTAGACATATGATAAGATATAATTTAGTATAACTAAAAAGATTAATTAAATGTTTGTTTTAATTTTTTTAGTAAATTAGAACCCAGACTTTTTGACTCCAAAGGATGAATTCATATTTCAGTAAAGTCTTATTTGTCTCACCCGGTAGTGACCCTTTGAGCACTGAACACTCAGACTCCCAGCATCGATCCTTCTAGGCATCTGATTATCCATCTAACCATGCCTTCATATCCCTGTCCATTTCTCTATTTATTCAGTCTTCCATCATATTTCCATCCACCCTTCCAATGTGTCTGCCAGTAGTATCTTTCCATCTGTGTCTGCCATTCGGTGTGAGTCTTTTTGAGGAGGTCAGTCTCATAATTCTCCTCATTTCCTGTTCTTCTGTTTCTGAATTCACTGTCTCAGCAGTGAATCAGCAGAATATAAACTCTAATCCTTAAGCACTGGAATATGCTCGATATTCTGTATTATATGATACTTATGTCTGTCATTCTGCATCTTGCATTTTATATATTACCGGCGGGGTTTTTTTATCTGTCATGGTGGGGACTTAGCATTTTTTATAATGCCATAAAGGCATTTACTATATTTATTAAGCTGTATTCCTCATTGGGAAAGTTGGCTGGTTCACACAGTGCAGGTGTTTTTAGGTTTTGCTATCCTTCTGGGGGCATTTGGTCCTGACAATGTAGTCAAAACTAGACCCACACTGTAAAAAATTACTGTGAAAAGACTAAAAATACTACAGTAAAAACCTGTTCAATAGTTAACTGTAAGTTCCCCTATTATATACGGTGAAAAACTGTATTGGGGATTACATGTAATTTTACGGTAGTATACCATTTTTGGAAGTGGAAAAAGAATGTATAATTTACCGTAAATAACCGTAACTTGACATTCCCAGAATTCCCTGCATTACATTTCAAATGTCATGTTTTTTCGTTGAAATAATTGTTTCTTCTTAGTTTTTTCTTATCAGTTGTGTACATTAGGGCTGTATGTTACATCTAATGTTGTTAGAGTAATATGTGTTTTATGTGTGTTGCCATAATGGTGTTTAGTGTTTGTGTGAATGACACTGCACCTTCTATATAGATTAATATTTAAAAGCTGCTTGTGATGGATTTTGGTTCATCATTTGACTTTCTCATCAACGCCAACTTTTGGTGGTTATCAGGATATTACAAAGGTATCAGTCTTAATACATAAACTTAATTTATAAGGTCTGTGGAGTAAATTTTATAACTAGGGAGGTCCCGAGCCAATCTCATGGTATTGGGGTACTGATTAAACATTTTGTTTTACTGATCGCCTGATCACTTATTTTATGTCAACTATCACGTAGGTGTCATGCAGTAGGCCTTCAAGTAGATTTGCCAATCGCCATTAAAAAGAAAAGTTGTTAAATGCTAGAACCAATGATGTCTGTTCTATAATATCTTCCAACTTTAGCGTATTTAATGCACCCTTTTTAACAAATCACTCGAAAGTTATTTATTTACCATTTTCTTTCATCTGTCATCAGACTAAAAGTGTTGATGTTGCCATAACGCATTGCTATGGGTTGCATCTTGCTTCAGATTGAGACACTATGCCTATAAATATAATTACTCTAGTATCCTACTTTGCTAAATGCCTCATTTTTACATTTGAGCCCCTGACCCTGAGAATCCCTCCGCATGGCCCACTGTGTGGAATTTAATAACAATAATGTACTGTAAAGTATTGTCTCAGGACTTGGTATCGGCAGATACTCACTATTTAATGACTCAGAACTTGATTGGGACATCTCTATTTATAAAACTTTAACAAATAAAACTCTCTATGCCTAAATGAACTAGTAAGTTAACCAGTTTCACGAGCTAGGATTTGCTGGTAAACAGCATGTCTCTGCAGGCACACCGTCTGGATCAGCCCCACGCCAGCATACACTGCCACTGAAGTTATTGTGGCTCAAGCTATTTTTCAGCGGGGTTAGTGAAATACGTGGATGGGTATCACAGAGCAGAATTTAGCACAATGTCACATGCTCAGTGAGCACCTTTCTCTTCTATATGATATGTCCTCCTTCATCAGAACCTGCTGTTCCTGCACAGGTACAAGCAAACCGCTAATGAACTTGTTCAGGACAAACTCGGGAATAGAGAGAGAGATGATAGACATGAAGGTAGGATGTTTGGCGAGGAGAGGAGAGGAGAGGAGAGGAGAGGAGAGGAGAGGAGAGGAAGAGGAAGGAAAGGAAAGGATAGGAAAGGATAGGAAAGATTAGGACAGGACAGGAAAGGAAAGGAAAGGAAAGGAAAGGAAAGGAAAGGAAAGGAAAGGAAAGGAAAGGAAAGGAAAGGAGGGGAGAGGAGAGGAAAGGAGAGGAAAGATTAGGACAGGACAGGACAGGACAGGACAGGACAGGACAGAACAAGACAGGAAAGGAAAGGAAAGGAAAGGAAAGGAAAGGAAAGGAAAGGAAAGGACAGGATAGGATACAACCTTTTTGTATAAAACTGTCAAGGTAGGAAGGGAAGCCAGCATACAATTCTCTTAATTCTCTCAAATAAATAAATAGGAAATTGTGAAATCTGGGTGTATGTAAACACCCAGCCCTTTCTTTGAATTGAGAAGAGGAAATAATAACTCAGAGAAAAGGACTTGGAGAATAAATATGAATAAATAAACAAAAGTACTGAAGAGGGTTTATAGGACGATCCTTGAAGAATGGGGTGCTGGTATTGATGTTGGCATGGTTACAAAGAGACTGCATGCTACATTTAAAGCAACCTCTCTCACACTTAATGAGAGAGAGAGAGAGAGAGAGAGAGAGAGAGAGAGAGAGAGAGAGAGAGAGAGAGAGAGAATACACCAGCGTGAGAGAGGCAGAGAGATAAAGGCTGTATTGCAGTGTAAAGTGTCCTTCATATGTGCACATGAATATGCATAGAGAAGCACGCACTCTGGATAGAGAGCACTAGAGCTCTTCGGCTGTTTTTTGTTTGTGTATGCATGTGTTGCCATTATAGCACTGTAAAAGCAATCTCTTGTGTTGTGTCACCGCATTAGCCGCTGTTGGATATGTGCTTGTGTTTATGCAAGGATATGAGTGAGAAAGATGGAAAATAGGTGGAACAATAAATTGCCCACTACATACTTTGAGCTCCGTAAATAACTGGATATTCACATCTGTCTGTCACCGGAGGGAATGAGGTGTTAGTATGCAGTCATAACCGTTTCTAGAGCAGAATGTTATTCTCTGACCATTTCATGTGTATCCAGTCAGGCATCATCAAATGTATAGCTGTTTAAGTGATTACAAAATATCAACATAATTCTTCTTTCAAAATACCCCACCACAACCTCCACATCTATTTCAGACAAGAAGAGAAGCACATGAATGAAAATAACAATCAAGGTCTCTTAAAATCTGAAGTGTAGAATTGATGTGTCAGCTAACAGATATACAAAAATAATGCTTCCAGTACACTGCTCTCTGCCAATGGTCTGGCAAACAGATAGCCCTGCCTCAAACTCATGCCATTGGTTAAGCCAGTGTTGAAATGGCTATGCTCAAGCTGTTTTGAAAGGTAGACAACTTAATCACACAGCCTCCTAAAATACATAATTTGCCGAAATCCCAGAATCCATTTCAGTCACCTCAGTAAACCCTACATCCAATGAAGTGAGAGAAATTTTATTTTGATTGAAATCTTGATATTCAATAGCAAAAACAACATGCAAACACCGAACCCTATTGAAATCAGTTGTGAATTGTGAGTATTCTTCCATATAGGATTCTGCTTTTAGATGTTGCAAAAAAGGTCAAGTTATGTTAGTCAATGCAACAAATCCACATGAGAAACTTGAAAATGGTTCATCCTCACAATAATTTACAGATTAGGTGGACTGCTGTTGAAATTACTAGATGTTGCTCTTGAAAATTCACCTGACAATGGTAAACGTGAGTGTGTCTTAAGAAAGCTGCTGTCTGCATTGGCAAGGACCCTGTATGCCAGCCATTTGTCTCATTTATTTTTATTTTCGAGACAAAATCAATACTTAAATACAACTCTTGTTCTGAAAGAGAAACTTCTAAGTGATAAAAATGTTCCACTGTGTGTGCTGAAGGATGTGAAACAGCACTGCGCATAAAAAAGCTGGGTAAAGATTTTTTGCCATGCATCTTTCATCTCAGGTCAGTCAATTGCCTTGTCCATTAGTCTTTAACCATTCCAGTATATACGTGTGAGTGAGAGTATTTACCTTTTTTGTCTGTGCTGATCCCAGGTCAATTAACTGCTCATTTCCATGTGTTTATCTGCATGCGTTTAAGTTTCTGAGGTGCGTTTTAATCCAGACTTAGGTGTTTATCCCTTGTCAAGATAGATGAGTGTCCATGTGTGCTTGCTTATGTGTTTATCCTGTGTCCATGTGCACACTTCAAACATGAGGATTTAACTTGAGTTAGACTCTCAATTCCACTCTTATCTGGGATATGCACTGGGATATGCTCTTCCCTTGTTAAAATGTTCCTGCTGTGAAACATTTTGGCCTTGGGGCCACCAGCAGTTTCACATTTCCACTGAACGCATTTTAAGATTCTCAGCATATTCTTCCACCTTTGACTCTTTCCAGCTGTTTTTCCCTCTATTTTCCAGGATCCTGCTGTTTTTATCTTCGTCTCGCCTTCTATTCCTGCTCCTTTTCATCCACCTGCCATGTACATGTGCTCATATTCCCCATTAACACCTTCTCATCTCGCTCTCTCTCATTATGTCAGTCTGTTTATTCCTTATTCCAGATGTGCACCTTGTTTGTGTTCTCCTCCAAATTGCTCTGATTGTTGTTTTCATGCACTCAGTTGTTCGTTCCATTCATCGTTCAGTGTCGAATTCCAGTGAGCTGTCAGTTCTGAGTCCCATGCGTAGAGAAAAACGGGACGATGGGAGGGATGACTGAATGGGGAAGATGGGTATGGAATGACAGGAAGGAAGAAAAAAATATCAATTTCAATTGTTGTTAATACACCGAGATACTAAAACTGATTCACAGAGAAAAATTGAATGAGACTTAATTGAACTGTTGTTTGTTAAACGAGTTATAGTTAATTGCTGTCATAGATGTTTCTTCTAAAATTCCTGGATTGAAAGTCAAATATTAACAAATGAGGCAATTGTTGATTGAACACAGAACTGGGGTCTTTCTCAGAAGGAAAAATCTGAGAAGCAGGAGACCTCAGCTCCGTTTGCTTAATTTGATTTTAACTTGCCATCAAGGAGAAATGATTGAGATATTAAAAATATCTCATTTGGGATTGTTCATTCCTATCCAGTTGGGAGAGATAATATTTAATTACATGCTTCTTATGGTGTCATTGAGGGTTTCCACAGTACTAAATGGACACACTGTCCCTTGGGCTAAATGATTAGGACCTTAGTACCACCGCCCCCCCACGCCTCCCCCAACATCCCCATCACAGGGCTCAGGATATCCCCCTCCCAGCCCTGGACACCATCCCTGATGTCATCTCTCCATTTTGCACTCCTAAAAAAATTCCTCTAGACTGCATCTCTCTTCTTGTTTTGTCATTTCTGTTTCTCGCTGTTTTCCATGTTTTTTTCACCTCGACTGATTGCAAAAAACGTTGATCCCTCTTGGAAATGTCACCAAGAGTTTTTTTTGTCATTTTGTTTCTCACCTTCTCTCTCTCTGCTCCATCTCTATCACACACACTCACATCTACATTTATTTTTGTATCCTCTTCAGCTTGTCATTCATCTTGAGCATGTCTCAGACAGCACAGAAGCAGCATTAAAAATAAACACCTCCTGTGTGTGTGTGTGTGTGTGTGTGTGTGTGTGTGTGTGTGTGTGTGTGTGTGTGTGTGTGTGTGTGTGTGTGTGCGCTCATCAAGAGAATCACATATGCAGACAGAATGTTTTTTTATCTGAGGGTGCGGTGATAGTGTGTGCTGCTTTGTGTGTGAGACTGTGACTACTAGTTAATGTGTGTGTGTGTGTGTGTGTGTGTGTGTGTGTGTGTGTGTGTGTGTGTGTGTGTGTGTGTGTGTGTGTGTGTGTGTGTGTGTGAGAGCGGAGTTAAGCAGCTGTCTTATATGGCATCAGGCACGTCACTATGCAGACTGACAAGCTTTCAACTAAGCATTATCTCTCTGTCTCAACATCTTTTTCTCTTGTTTTTATATTCCTTATTCAAAATGTATTTTTTCCACTTTACTCTCATTATCCATTTTGAAATCCATCATTGAAATGACACACACATACACACGCGTCCCCACAAACCTGCTTTTCCAGCATTTCCAGTCGAGTAGTCCTGCAGGAAACGGCGATCCGACTCCTGGCTTCCTCAAAAGCGAAACAAGACCCTCTTTCTGTCTCTTTCGGACTCCGGTCCTCTTCCCTCCCTCTCCTGATTTCTCTCTCTCCGTCTAACACTCCCTCATTCTCACCAGCTGTGTGCTGCTGAATCTCTTCAGAGGACAAACTCCTCTTTTTTCATCCCTCTTTCTTTCTCTCCTGCTACAGCTGATTGAAATTTTTAATCCTGTCGGTCAGGTATCCAGGGAACAAAAGAACAGAAAAAGAAAAATTAGAGCGAACGTGAGAGGAAAAATGATAGATCTTTTGTACTGCTAGATATTTTTAGCAGTGTCCCTGCATACTTCCCTCATTTGCTTCTACTGTAGTTCAGATTTTCTCAGATTTCAACTAATTTTTTTCTTCTTTCGCAAGCAGCTGAGATGTTTGTGCAAGCCAGCTAGCGACTAAGGAGCGAGTGTCGACGACACGCACTGATACCAGGAGAGAGAGAGGGAGGGGGCTAAAAGACAGAGAGAGAGAGAGAAAGCGAGAGAGAGATGGACGGCCTCCAGCAGTATTGGCTGAGTGTGATGGTTGGGGTAGCGAGGGAGCGATAGAGGAAGAGATGATAGAGAAGCAGAAGGAAGAACTAAGTATGTAGAAAGGGATGGAAGAGAGTGATACGGAGGGGAAGGAGATAAAGATGTACATCAAACGCAGAGAGGATTGATATAGCCTTTACTGATACCTGATGTTAATAAGAGATTTTCACTCCAAACACTCTTGTAATGTTTAACATTGTTTATAAATGAGATACACAAGACATAATATAATATTAATGCTAATATTGCAACTCATTTTGTGTTTGAATGTATGTGGTTGTTTTATATACATGCATATACTATATGTGTTTGTTTTACCTACGTTGTTGAGATCTAAATGCCCCCGTAAAAATCAAATCACCTAAAAATCACTTACATAAAATGGTCTCCATGAGGAAATCAGCTTAATACACTAAATTAGGTCCTTTTGTAATTCCTGTTTCTTTGACGGTTCGATTTAGAAGATACAATATATCATTAACTCAGTCTAAAAATAATAAAAATCAATGGAATTCTCCATCATGAAAAACAAACGTATGTGATATTTGTATATCTGAGAAAAAGAAGGAAACAGAGAGAGAAGAAAGTGTGTGTGTGTGTGTGTGTGTGTGTGTGTGTGTGTGTGTGTGTGTGTGTGTGTGTGTGGTGTGTGCATGTTTATGTGGTTTATGAGGACACACATTTGTATAATGACATGGGTATGACACAGGTATTACAAGGAGAAGGTGATTTATGAGGACATTTTCAGTGTCCCCATAATTTAAACGCTTATAAATCATACAGAGTTTTTTTTGGGGGAAAGTAGAAATGCACCGTCTCCTGTGAGGGCTAAGTTTAGGTGTAGGGTAGGTGTAGGGCAATAGCACATACAGTTTGTACAGTATAAAAAACCATTACGCCTATGGAAAGTCCCCGTAAACCATAAAAACCAACGTGTGTGTGTGTGTGTGTGTGTGTGTGTGTGGTGTGTGTGTGTGTGTGTGTGTGTGTGTGTGTGTGTGTGTGTGTGATTTATCTAGCTGTAGCATCACTGGAAACCTCTCTCAATCTCTGCCTGCTATATGTGTCTTGTCTATTAGTTATTATTGGAATATGTGAGTTATGAACAACCTTGGAATTTTACCCAGTTAAAAGCAACACACCTCAGAATAATGAGAGAGAAAGAGAGGGAGAGAATTTGTAACGGTGTCATCTAAGAGAGCGTTTTATAATTTTCATTGGTGTAATTTTTCATTTAAAAAAACATGCACAATATCTGTTGGCTGGTTTATTTCCATAATGATATTGAAACATGGTGGCCACACTTCTAGCAAGCACAAACCAATACGACACAACACTCAAACACTTTTGCACAGACATGCCACTCAAAACAGACGCATACGTCAGCAATACATCAACACTCCAGACTAATAATAAATATACAGCATCCATGCAACCATCCTAGGAAAGCAGCTTGTGCAGGTATGCATTGCAGTATGTGTGTTCATTGTGCATGAGGTTTATTAGAAATGAAGACTATTCAGATGTGACGCTCCTCATTTGTTCAGTTGATTGGAGAAATGCAGTGGAGTGTAC
>QVTF01006565.1:0-27194 GCA_003573665.1 Oxygymnocypris stewartii | reverse complement strand
TGAGATGAGTATCTGTCTGGTAAGAGCAGTAGTGTCTACCATGAGCTGATACACAGCTCTGACCTTGTGCTGATGTGCTAATACTGTCAGAGAAACACTCTACAAATGCAAGAAATGTTCAGATGTCTCTGTCAAGGCAAGATGTGTTTTTAATTATGATCACACTTTAGTGACTGAGTATGTTTGGAATAGCATACTGCATATTATTATTATTTATTTACATGTCCCAAAAGTGTGGAATATTTAAGATTTTTTTTGTGTTTTTGAAAGAAGTCTCTTAGGCTTGTAAAACTCAAAAAACTCAAAAAACTGTAAAAAAAATTATAATAATTACTATTTAAAATAACCATTTTCTATCTGAACATATTTTACAATGTAATGTATTTCTGTGATCAAAGCTGTATTTTCAGCATCATTACTCCAGTCTTCAGTGTCACATGATCTTTCAGAAATCATTCTAATACGCTGTTTTTTTATCAAGAAACATTTCTTAGTATCATCAGTGAAACTGTGATACAAACTGTGATAAGATTTTTAAAAAGAGAAAACCAGAATTAATACTTTTATAATGTTACAACAGATTTCAAACAAATGCTGTTCTTTTGAACTTTTATTCATCAAAGATTCCTAAAGAAAAATATTTGTATTATTTAATTGATTTCCAAATGTAAGACCTGAAAAGATGTGTGCTATTGTGAAATGGAATAGTATCGGACTAACTGAATTAGACGTGATGATGCTGTGACTCACGTATAAAGACAGTTGCTGAATTCATTTTCAGTTCCTGAGCTGAAAAAAATCCAAGAGGCTCTTACTTTTGCCGATAAAATTAAAGAAAAGATAGTCAAGAAAAAGATGATAATGGCTGATATTACTTCCTGCTCATTCATCACATTGTAAATGGAAAGTCATGTCAAGCAAACTACAGGGTAACAGTACTCCTCACAGTAAGCTTTGTTGTATAGTGCAAATTTTGGCAAATGTATTATTCTATGCACAGTATGCGTATTTTCAATATATCCTTTCAAATGTTTGTCGTTGCAAATTACATACTGCTTGACATTATGAAGAAATATAGTATGAAGCCAACAATATATGATATATGCATCAAGAAGTGCGCTAGAGTTCCATTCTGAACATTTTCAAACATTCTTTGAATATCCCACTTGGGCAATAATTTCCCATCAGCAGTGTCTTTACCATTCGCGTGATTAATCTAATAACTCGCACATGCTTGTTTTTCATCTCAGAGGCCTTCATTTCCCAGTCCACTCTTCCTTTCTGTGTTCGGTTTCAAACGCTCATGCTATCAGACGACTGAAGCACATTCATTAATAACCAGCCTTTGTTCTGAGAGATTTCCATTATTACTGCAGAAATCTATCACTCTGCATTTCCATCTCTTAACATGCCAGCTTTAATGAGCGACTGGGACTCCAGAGCGATTCATTCAGATAGAAAACTAATGGAACAGCCTCTGCCCACAATTGGGAAAATGTGTCCCTTTCCTTTTATTTCTACATTGATTCATAAGATATACCCTAGAGTGGGTTAATGCTGAAACCTCTCTTGCAATATCCACAAGAGATATGAGTTTGTGCTCTCGGTGAGCAGCGCAGCATCTCTGGCCTCCAGGCAACCCGATGAGATGAGACTCTATTGCGCATGACTTGCACGTGAAGGGTGAAATTCAAGAAAAGAAATGGCTCTAGCCTACTGACTACAAATACAGTGTTATATTAACTCTGAAAAGGCACGGCTAAAGCAGTTCACGTTCTACAATGCTGCAGTAATGTGTTTTAGTGTCCTCAGTGAGAGTCTAGGTCACTGCTTCACAACCGGGGTTACGTGTACCTCAGAAGATACTTGATATGACAAATTGATCAAAGAAAAATGATAGTAGTTTAGTAGATTACAATAAAGTATGTGTTTAGCATACTTTTAGATCAATAGTAGTGGTTATACTCTTACTGCAGGGTACATGGTTATTGAGTCATTTGAATCATTTACTCAATCGATTTGTTCAGAAATGCTGATTCATTCAGGAACAAGACACATGATTTATCATTATGAGTGAGTCATTTGAATCATTTACTCAATCGATTTGTTCAGAAATGCTGATTCATTCAGGAACAAGACACATGGTTTGTCATTAAGAGTGAGTCATTGAATTGTCCATTCAACCAGTTTATTCAAAAACATTGATTCGTTTAGGAATAAACACGATTTATCATTATGAGTGAGTCATTTGAATCATTTACTCAATCGATTTGTTCAGAAATGCTGATTCATTCAGGAACAAGACACATGATTTATCATTAAGAGTGAGTCATTGAATCATTTATTCTACAAATGCATTCAAAAACATTGATTCATTCAGGAGTAAAACAACACTTAGTTGTTTAGCTGTGGCTTGGTTTGGATCGATTATTGTTCATGGCGCAGAAACAAAGGAACTGGCAACATTGTGTTAAAATGTCTAAAGTTACTGAATATTAGCTTGTTTGTTGAGACACTCGACACTTTTTCTTTTACAGACTCTCTTTAATTCTTATTTAGAAAAATGTTTTATATCTTTAAAATGTAGGAAATCAATAATGCAACCAAAGAAAAATGATGAGCAACATTTGTCATGTGAACAAATCATAACATTTGACTGTATATGTATATTTTCAGAGGTTTTGGTATTACTGCATTTTAATGAAAACAAGGGCGCATAATTCTTTATAATTATGTTCATTTACTTAAATAAAAAAATATATATTATTTTTATTTATTTTCAATTTTGAGTTCATTTGGATTTACCTATTTTTTTCCTAAACCATTTTTGAAAAGACATTTGAATGTGAAATGCAGTAACTCTAAAACAGAAACGGATGAATTGTCTGTGAAATACTGGATGGCATGGGAAGGCTGGTGTTTGTTTGCAGTGCAGTTGTAAGCCCCGTGGTTTGCTAGCCGATCACATTTGTATCAGTAATGGATGCCAGTGGTTCTTCAGTAAAGCAGTTCAGTGATAATGTGGATACGGTTATGCTTATCGAGTATTATCAGAGAAAAACAGACTGGATCTACTCCCCTGTGTGAAGAGAATACATACTCAAGAAATAATTCTACTCTCATGATAAGACGTTTTTCTGTGAACATCATTACTGTTGGTGATATACAGACTACAGACAGTCTAAACACATATTCAATAGATGGATGTGAATATCAGGTTAGGTGACATTGTGTCAAATTCATAAAAACAGATTTCCCCAACCCTAGTTATAAATACAGATTATGAAATTATTATTGTTAACTAAAACTAAAACTGCATTAGTGGTGGGTATTTTTCAGTGACTCTTTCTGCAGGTTACATTGTTAATGAGTTGTTTGAATAATTTACTTTATTGATTGATTCAAAACGTTGATTAATTCAAGAACAAAAACACATGATTTGTCATTATAAGTGAGTCACTGAATCATTCATTCAACTGATTTGTTCTTAAATATTGATTCATATTATGTTTCAAATGTTTTTTTAATTATAAGCAGGGTGCTTAATATTTACAATTGTATTATGTGTTTAATAAATACATGTATAACTATTATTTTATATTAAATGTGATCTTGTATATATATATTTTTTTCGAAATGATTAATTTTTTTGGTATTATTTCAGCCTGTTTCCAAGCCAACATTTCTCATATATATATATATATATATATATATATATATATAATTTATTTATATATAAAAATGTAATAAAACTGAGAAAAATACACACAATTACTAAAAGGTGAACTAAAATGAAAGTGAAAACAGTAAATATGAAAATAACATCAAAATCGTAATAAATACTATAATAGCAAATCAATGATACTTAAATAACACTGGCTTGTTTATATCATCTGTCTTTGTTGACACTTTTGCTCATGAAATATTTCTGGCCGTCGTTCTCAGTCTTGATAAGTGCTCAAGCTAATTCTGTCCAGACGGAGGACTGTCGCTGCACATCAGAGAGAGAGCACATTCAAACCTGGACCGTCAGTGGGGAACATGTGGCGTTATCCTGGAGGAATCCATATACCAGAATAACATGTCCTGTAGCACAAACCTTGAATCACTGTCCTTTCACGCGACTGAAATGTCCTAAAAGCGGACATATCGCATGCTCTTTTGAAATAAAATAATCTATCGCTTGCAATTCCCAGCCACAGATGTGCTTGATAACAAAACATCCCTTTTCCCCCACTGTGTCCATCATTTTGCACTGTATCCAGATCTCTCCTGACATTCCAGCACCGATGTTATAGCTGTCTATTAATCTCGGGCATTACAGCCAAGCAGCCCAGAGAGACTCTTTCAGTCTCTCACCGGCCCAAATCTGATTACGCTCCGTGAGGAGTCGTGGCCCCTGGCCAGAGCCAGCAGGTCCACTCCACCGTGGACTCACACCTTCAGATGTGTCTTAATTATGCCGTGTGTGTGTTGAGCAGGTGGAGCAGATGTGCAGTACAAGGAGCCCTGCAGCAACATGGTCCAGACCTGGGAAATGTTATAGCGTTTAGATCGGGCAAATGCGTATCACGTTAAATGAATAGAGCAGATAATATGACATATGGAATTCCAGACAGCATGGGGTTAAGAGCTTGTTTTGGATTTCAGGAATGGGCTGATAATGTTAGAAGGAAATTATGAATTTCCTGAAACATCTGGAAATCTAGCATCGCTTTGCTTGAATTAAAAGTAGGGTGCTTAATTCTTTAGAATTGTATTGTTTATTCACAAACTTGTTCAGTTTCTCTTTTAAGGAAATTAGCATTTGATGCATGGGTTTTCTATGAATGTTTGTGTGTGTGCTTTATCTACTCTGTTTTGTGTACGTTTTTGAAAAAGTCTCTTATGCTCACCAAGACTTTTATTTCAGCAAAAAACACTATTTTACGATTTCAAATAAATGTTTTCTATTTGATTTTTTTTAAGATTCTTTGATAAATGCAAAGTTTAAATGTAAATCTTTTATAACATTATAAATATATTACTCTCTCTTTTAATCAATGTAATGCACTAATGCTGAATACATGTATGAATTCACTTCAAACGGTAGTGTTCAACAATAATACAAAAGTTTAGTTTAAGTGGTCCTATCGAGTGACAAATGCCTTTTTAAAAGTATAAATATTGTATGTATTCTCCCAATTATTACTAGGTTTCTTCTAAAAGTTCATCACGCCGCAGGACCTGTCAGCTTCTCAACACTGTTTCATGCCAACAGCCCAAACACACAGAGTGCAAGTGAATGTGAGATGTGAAGAATGGTATTTAATAAGTTGTGAGACACTGATCCAGACTGGACGTGAGGAGTGAATCACAGATGGCACAGAATGAGGAATGATCCTTCTTCTGTTGGATTCATTATTGAGTCTGAACTCTAACTCTATTGTTTTCAGCAAGGATCATCAGGGCATCCACATCTGACAGAGTCTTTTAGTTCCTGAAAAGTGGACTTAAAACTGCTTATTTGGCATTTTCTTCACTTTTCTGCAAGTGTTTTTGTTTGGATTAAAATGTAGTTCTTTTTAATCACTTCTTGACTTACACATACACTTCCATTCAAAAGTTTGGGGTTGGTGAAAATACAATAAAAACTGAAAAATTGTGAAATAACAATTTAAAACAATTGTCTATTTGGATATATTGTGAAAAGTAATATATTCCTGTGATCAAAGCTGAATTTTCATCATCATTACTCCAGTCTTCAGTGTCACATGATCTTCAGAAATCAATATATATACTGATTTACTGATCAATAAACATCTCTGCTTATTATCAAAATTGAAAACATTTGTGCTGCCGAATGTTTTTTTTCTAAATTCTTTGAAGAATATACATTTTAAAAGAAATAAAGTAGTGTGTTTTGAAATATAAATATTTTGTTATAAACTTTTATTTACATTATAAATGTTTTTATTGTGACATTTGATAAATGTAATACATCCTTGCTAAATACAGTGCATCTCAATAAATTACAATGTCGTGGAAAAGTTAATTTATTTCAGTAATTCAACTCAAATTGTGAAACTCGTGTATTAAATGAATCCAATGCACACAGACTGAAGTAGTTTAAGTCTTTGGTTCTTTTAATTGTGATGATTTTGGTTCACATTTAACAAAAACCCACCAATTCACTATCTCAACAAATTACAATACTTCATAAGACCAATAAAAAATCATTTTTAGTGAATTGTTGGGCTTCTGGAAAGTATGTTCATTTACTGTATATGTACTCAATACTTGGTAGGGGCTCCTTTTGCTTTAATTACTGCCTCAATTCGGCGTGGCATGGAGGTGATCAGTTTGTGGCACTGCTGAGGTGGTGTGGAGCCCAGGTTTCTTTGACAGTGAACTTCAGTGAAGTTCACCCAAATTCTTGAATCGATTTTTCTTGACAATCCTCCTAAGCTGCGGTTCTCTCGGATGATTTTGCATCTTTTTCCTTCCACTCAACTTTCTGTTAACATGCTTGGATACAGCACTCTGTGAACAGCTTCTTTGGTAATGAATGTTGTGTCTTCCCTCCTTGTGAAGGGTGTCAATGATTGTCTTCTGGACAACTGTCAGATCAGCAGTCTTCCCCATGATTGTGTCGCCTAGTGAACCAAACTGAGAGACCATTTTGAAGACTCAGGAAACCTTTGCAGGTGTTTTGAGTTGATTAGTTGATTAGCATGTCACCATAATCTAATTTGTTGAGAGTGAATTGGTGGGTTTTTGTTAAATGTGAGCCAAAATCATCACAATTAAAAGAACCAAAGATTGAAACTACTTCAGTCTGTGTTCATTGAATTTATTTAATACACAAGTTTCACAATTCGATTTGATTTACTAAAATAAGTAAACTTTTCCACGACATTCTAATTTATTGAGATCCACCTGTATTCAGAAAATAGTAAATCTAAAAAAAATGACTTTAGCTGGGTTTTCACAGAGAGGGTCACATATGATTGATTATACAACACACTACAAATGCAACACAATCCTAAAAATATTAGTTTAAATATCACTGCTCTCTGATTGGTTGATCAGCACAGCCAGTGGGACCACAGGACACATTTGAACAGTGTTTGTCACACAGTGTATATTTCTGATGCAAACGCATACCGAATGCATGCGTTTCATGTGCTTTATCACTCTTGTGTGGGATGCTGTGAGAGGTTTGTGAGGCTCTGCTGATGGCTGATGATGTAAGCGCTCTTTATTTAGAGCCTTTATCTCAGAGCAGCCTGCAGTAACACAAGGAGGATTTCATTTCCCTCTGCGGACAGGACAGGACGGGACGGGATGGAGGGGAGGGCATATCTCTTACAGTGTGGCCTGGGCGGCACAGGACAGATCTCTTTACTTGGTAGCTAATTGATCGAGGGGAGGAGGAGGATGTAGAGGAGCGGGTCGAGAGGTGGATGGTGTATGTGTTCTGCCCCATAAGGAGCAGGTCAGTGTACTCGCTCCCCCTAACCCTGCTATTGATCATGTAATGGTACGGTCCACAACCCTTAACCTTCTAATCTCATCTGACTCTCATTCTGTCAATTCGCCTACAGATGGAAAAAGGAACGTAAAACGTAAAAATATGGAGGATTTATTTTCCTTTAGGTGAATGTACCCTGCATTTCACTGAACGCTTTTGTGAAAGGTCTCACAGTTAAAGTAAAGTGCTCCCGTGAAACTGTTTAATTACAAAATGCCTTCCAACTTCTGGAAGCTGCTTTAAAACATCTCAACTAGATTAGCTCCCAATTTAATGTTGTACAATCATTTTTTATCACAATAGTTTTAGGTAATAATTAACTCAAACTAAACTAAATCCATAATAAACACTTTCATTAATTGAAATAAAATATAAAAATTTAAACATATTTTATTTCAACTAGTTAAACAAGGCAACATTTCTCATTTTCGTTTAGTTTAACTTACTAAACAGTTTAAATAAGTTCAACTAAATAAACAAAAATTAATAAATAAAATGACCAAAAACAATGAAGACATAAAAAAAAATAAAGACAACAAACAACAACAACTACACAACTACAAAATTACTAACTAAAATATAAAATATAAAAATCAAATCTGATTCAGAATATGAACAAATCTATATTATATCAATGATAATAAAATGACACTGCCGAAAGCAAACAGCAATGTTTTAAGAGATAAGCCCAACACGAGCACAGAATAGAGAAGTCTTGACTTCTGACGCATCTCAGCAGACAATAATTCACTGCAGACGTAAACTGTGGTCGACACAAACATCCTTTCATCCTCTTTCTATTGCATTTATTCTGCCTGATTCATTTGTACTACATGTTTTTTCTATTCATGGTTTTTGAGTGCAGATTAATTCCCAACAAAAACCATACACTGAAAAAATATATAATTAAAACAAAGATTAGAGTGTTTTACCAGAACAAAATATATAGTTCTGCTTTCTGTTTCAAATGTATTTAGTTTAATTCAGTGGGCGACCTTTCTTTATAACTATTTGTAAAATTGCCAGTAATTTCTCTGAAAATAGTTTCAAAGTAAATCCTACACATGTTATTTTTAAGTGTAGTATTTAATTGGACAAATGCATTTTTTGATGTCAACAACCAAAAATATGGGAAGCATTTCTCTCAATGTATTTTGCTGTCCAGACTACGCATATGGTTAATTGCATTTTAGTTGTGATAATTGCATTATTTAAATGTATCATACATCTCTCATGTTCTTTAGGCTGCAATGCTCCAGCTGAGAACCGGTTTAGGAAAATAAGATGTATATGAACTTGGATTACTGCTCTTACAGAAACATGCCTTGGTATGGTCATCATGGTGCTGTCTGAAACCGTTTAGATCAGGAACCCATGAGCATATAAATCTCTTTTCCTGACGAGCTATGGTTTAGAATGACTTCCTCAAACAGTCAGAGGTGTTTGCCGTGATGAGAGCAGGTGTGGGCGGGAACTTCTTGTGTGTGAAATAAAACCTGGCTGGATCGTGTGTGTGTGTGTGTGTGTGTGTGTGTGTGTGTGTGTGTGTCTCTACCTGCTTGTATTGAATAGTGCCCATTAATAATTTAGCTGCATGGCTGCTGGCTATTATTACAGAAAAATAGTGCAGTGCGTTTGGACACATGCCTCCTGCTTGTAAGTCAATAGAGAACAGTTCACCCAGTACCAGGACAGAGCTCTCAAACCCGTGACAAACCTCTCAGCTTTATGTCTTTGTCTACAGTTTCCATTACACAGGCCTGGTGTGAAAGGTGCTTTAGAAATGAAGCTCATTATCGTCACTGATATAAGCTCAGGGCCTCGGGTTGATTCAATAAAATAAGCTTCAGAAGCATCTCATATTCTATGTTATATATCTAATAATCAAAGTGTAAAGTGATTTTATTTGCATGAATGTTTGTAATAGTTACAGCCAGTTTAAAAAGAGAAAACATCCTTTTATAGTAAAAATGCGGCCGCTCACATTCAGGACTCAATCGTTTATTGCCTGAATAAACGTTCTATGTTCAAAAACCATGCAAGTTCAATGAAAATACACTTCTGTTGCATTAAAAAGATCAATAGTGACAGTAAAGACAAATATAGTGTTGCAAATTTGTTACATTTCGATTTCAAATAAATGCTGTTCTTTTGAACATTCTAATCATAAAATAATTATCGAAGAAAATGTATCACAGTTTCCACAAAAAATATATTTAAACATCACATCTGTTTTCAACATTGATAATAATAATGACAAAATATTTCTTGAGCAGCAAATCAGCATGTCAGAATGATTTCTGAAGATCATGTGACACTGAAGACTGAAGTAATAAATGCTGAAAATACAGCTTTGATCATAGGAATAAATTTCATTCTGAAATATATTCAAATACATAACAGATTTGAAATTCAAATGATATTTCAAAATATTTTTACTGTATTTTTGATCAAATAAATGCAGCCTTGGTGAGCAGAAGAGACTTCCTTCGAAACAAATCTTACGACCCGTGACTTTAGTATGACCCAGACTACGTTACGTTCAGGTTACAGCTTTGACAAGTTTACACTTTGAATGCCACAAAGTCTGGATCCTGAAGCAAAACCAGCTGAGAACCAGTGATCTAAAGCAACGACATCCATACATATTTAAGCATGATATCCAAATCCACTGTATGGGCTTTTGTGCATGAGATGTGTCTCATCTGAAATCTTCAGATGCTGAAGTGTGTTTCCTTCCTCTGACATCTCATTCCTCTGTTCCTTCTGCTCTTTACTCTCTCTCTCTGTTTGAGTCTGTAGGGATGTGGTAGTGTTTGGTGGGCTGTAAGGTGAAGGGTTTAGATTGAGGGCAGATTTTGGCCAGTTCCGCATGTGTTTGATACGGTCTGTTATCGATACCGAGCCTGGATGGAGTCGAAATTGTTTGCCGAGTTAATAGCGGTTTGATGATGTCACTGTCAGTGACCTGGGGAAAAATTGACCCCCCCCCCCCGGGCAAGAATCGCTAAAATGCCACCTGTGCAATTACGAACTACAGGCCCCAGCGGTCCGATGCGTTTTGTTTTATGTCCTTCAGAGACACACTCGCACACAAGCTCTTACGCATGGATAAAGACTCCATCCATCGCCGTCTCTCTCTCCTGCACACACACACACACACACACCACACACACACACACACACACACACACACACTCGCACGCACGCACGCACGCACTCTCTCACACACACACACACACACACACACATATGCATGCATCTTCTAACACACTTACTGCAATCAGAAACACAAATACTGGCAATGTGCATGCAGTCTGATTAAGCCGTACATTTTGGGTTTGATCGGTGACCTGCATTAGTGTGTGCGTGCAACAGAAATGGGGCAGTTACTATGACGATGAAATTTCAGGCGCATCATTTATTCATTAAGAGTAAGACAGCATTACATCACCTCGCACTCACTATTTTCACGATTTAGTGGCTCTTTTCCCTTTTTTCACGTCCGTTAATGTGGCTTTTGATAGGCCTGTTTGGAAACAGGACGCTTTTTTGGTTAGTATGGGATAAATGTTGACAATCAGTGGGAGTTTTATGACGGCGTTTTGCGGCACCTGCCTGCATTTGTAATGCTAACAAATCTCATATGATCTGGAAACCACACAAACACTTCTAACAACGTTTCTATGGTGTTTGCGAGCACATCCCTCTTCAACGTAACCGTCCAAATAGGCTTGTAGCGTATCTATTTGTTTTATCTGTGTATCGTTGTTTTTTCTATCCCTTTCTGTCCTTTAAAAAGAAAAGACGGAAGGAGCGGAAAGAGAAAATCCTCAGGAGGCATCTATAATTCATGGCTTAGCTTAGTGGCTGGGAAAGAGCGCCATGCTGCTGTTCTGAGCTTTATTTGCTTATACCCGCTTTTCTCCACACACTTCCACTCACTGGCTTTACACAACCGTGGATTGAGTTTACACGCGGGCAAAAGTTAGGGCAGCACAGGTGCAGGGTTCAGGACACGCGGCTCGGGCCTTTGCCAGAATTATCATTCAGTTGCCTGTTTGTGTTTTCATATTTCATTCCTATAAAACTGTTATAAGAGTCAAGACCCCAAATTGGGTCAATGTTTTCTTCTGGGTTGTTGTAATTGATTAAAAACACCTTTTATCCAGTTAGCTTTTTGTATAATAAACAAAAAAAACACAGGAAGTGACATCATTTTGGAGGGAAAATAACAGGACAGACGTGAGTATTAGTAATGGAATTGGTTTGTTTCACATTAGAACATTTCATCCTGTTTGATAGAATGTCCAAAATCATACTCAAATATGTTTGAAAACCTAAGCTATCCACGTAAAAAAATTCAATAAAAAAATTATATAAAATGTTAATTAATAAACTCTAAGTGTCAGAGGGTATTTCTGAAAGTCAGTTCTGTCCTATTGAAATATTGACTCAATATTTTCAGGAAAAAGCATTAAAAAATGAAAAGGAAAAAAGGATTTAAAAAAGAAGCTTGAATTGGAGTTTTATTTAATTAGAAGTGATTTTGTAAAATCATTATTAATACACATTTACATTCTATCACATGACTGTTTGTGCAGTGTGTGATCCGAGGTCTGCTTTGATCGGACGGAAGAACAGTGCTTAACGCAAATAATGAAACGTAACTAAACATTAAAGTTAGCGTAGTTAAATAAAATAGAATTGAGGAGAAACACTTCCCACATTATGTTTTTGATACAATGCATTAAACTTTATCCTGTTTTGGTGCAAATTCTGTCCCCTGGATAATGAAATTGTCTGTTTTCCTATTCATGGTTATAATTTTGCATATTGGTGCGAGTGTGCAGTCGAAGGTAAATGTATTGGCTTGCCATGTTTGATTTGAAAGATGTTTTTGTTTTCTATGATAAACAGCTGTTGGGTCATCACTTGACGTGAAGCTCTGGTTTAGTGTTCTGTTCCTCTCTGTTTGGATTGCTGTCCTGCCGTCATGAATAATAGAGTTGAGGAGTCCCGTGCGTGCGCCATGGCATTGTTCACAGTTTGTGTCACACCAGCGCATGGTTAACTAGGCAAAACAAAAGCTTTTCAATATTTCAGTGTGTTAGGGCCGCCGCTGCACACAGGCCTGAGAGAGAAACACACGGAGAGATGCATATAACACAATTTAGTTTTGAATTATGTCTTTTTATCATTACAAATGACTTCATTTGATTTGGAAAAGTTTTTATCAGTGTTTTCATTTTTAAATCAGATGACTGATCATCAAATTACACACTATTACTAGTGAAAGCTGACACTGTTATGTATTGTAAGACATCATTCTGCACTTATCGCTTGATTTATTTCATATCATTAAGCAAAAATGTGTGCTAAATTTATCAATAGTCTACCTTTTTATTAGACATTTAACTATTTGAGCCATTCCTACAATGCAGTACATAATCGTCTTAATGTTATAATTTTAGGATAAAATTTTTTACCACAAAACCAGATTTAGAAAGTTAAATCACAATATCACTATTAAGTGACTTTATGCGTGAATTTTAAATGATTTGGTTTAAAGCAGATATTTTTATACTTGTTACAATACAAAACGGACAAATGATTATGAAAGACTGAGTTTTCTTCATTTCTTTTCATTGTCTTTTCAAAGTTTTCTTGGGAAGATGTGATTTCCATCTTTCAGTATAATGTTATATAATGCATATTTAAAAAGGCAAAACCAAAACCAGGAAGTGACATCATTTGGAGGGTAAAAAAACAGTACAAACATCAGTATTAGCAACACATTTGCTCAATTCTGTGATGTTGAGTGGTGTATTTAGTATATCTTAAATTCAATTAAATTGACATAACCAAGCAATCTCTAAGCAGTGCCTTTATTAAGTAATTTTCATCCCGTTCGGTTTCTTGCTATTGTGATAATCATTTTAACAACAGCCAATAAAAAGCATGACTTGGCCTAATAAACTACAGGTGTCTGAACTTGAGCATGCAGAGGAGTTTTCTGAAAGGCAACATATTTTTCAAAATATATCAATTTTACTGTTAAAAAGGTCGAAATTGACACATCAGCATTCTGAGAAAAACTAAATAATAAAAGCTTAGATTATTTTGAATATATGATACAAAACATAAATGGTCTACAAAATAAAACCATAAGTTCCTCAAACATTCTGACTTTAGCTGGTTGGTAGTTACGGGACTGGAGAAGACTTGTTTTGATGTCAAAAACAAGGTTTGCATGCCAGTTATCAGAATAAAATGATGTGTCTTTGTTTTCTAACCCTGTCCGGCTCTTTAGTCTTCCTGTCCTCATACTGGAGCTGTGTGCGGTAAAGCAGGGGTCTCTGATTCTGCATGGACCCATTGGCCATATATGATTTCAGAACTCTGAAGGATGTGCTGATTATGGCTCACGGTGGTATTGTTATGCAAATGGTGCTTTGCATTATTGAGCTGAAAAATGTGTGATTAAACATATAGACACTATAAACACACACATTCTGGAGATGTTATGTTGGTCAGGAAAGCAGAAGTGTGTCAGTCAGTGCAGAGAGAGCCCTTAATGGCCCTCACAGAGCCCAGGGGCCTCCCGCTGAGTTCCCAGCTAATTACTCACTGCTTAATTGAGCCTGACTCAACATGCCTTAAATCAAACTCAACCAGATCTCATCCAATTCGGATTAAGAGATGGAATTATGTGTTGTAAACTCACTTCTCAGATCTAATGTTCAAACCAGGTTCTCGTGGTTATGAACAAACATTCCACCTGTAACTCTAATAATTCTATTCTCAAAACATTATTAATACATCGCTCATGGAATGTTTGTTTTTTTCTGAAACAGTATAGTTGCATGTTTTTGAAATCTTGCTACTTGTTTCAAAATGTTCAGACAACATTCAAAGGTAACATTTGCGAAATGATCAAATGGAATGTTCCTTTAACATTAGCAAACGTTCAAAATAACGTTATATACATCTTTATAACCAGAGGTGGAAAGAGTACAAAAATATTGTACTCAAGTAAAAGTACCATTACATTACTGAAATTTTACTTAAGTACAAGTAAAAGTACCAGTCTAAAAATATACTCAAGTAAAAGTAAAAGTAGCTCATTTAAAATTTACTCAGAGTAAAAAGTACTTAGTTACATTTTAACAATGAGAGGGAGGAAAAAATGGGATCGACCAAAGGTGTCAAACTCAGTACCTGGAGGGCCACAGCCATACACAGTGTAGATATTACCCTAATTAAACACATCTGATACAGCTAAACTAATCATTTAGGCTTATTTGAAAACTACATGGTGTGTGTGTTGGAGCAGGGCTGGAACTAAACTCTTTAGGGCTGTGGCCCTCCAGGAACTGAGTTTGACACACCTGGGATATGGGCCTATAAATCTCAAACTAGGTGTTTTTAATTAAAGGAATCAGTTATTTAGAATAATAACACTTTAGGCTGTTACCAGGGAAATTAAATCAGTATCAACAAAATGAATCTTTGCAATGCAGAGGAAACGCAGAAGCTTCATCTGAAGTGGCGTATATGTATTACACACTGACATGAATGCATTTAGCCTGCAGTTACAAATGCAGAATAATGTTTTGATAAATAAGACATAAAATATGACCCTGAACCACAAAACCCTAAGGGTCCATTTTCCTAAATTGCGATTTATACATCATCTGAAAGCTGAATAAATATAGTCCATTGATGTATGGTTTGTTATGATCGGACAATATTTGAAAATCTGGAATCTGAGGAAGCAAAAATCCAAATATTGAGAAAATCTCCTTTAAAGTTGTTCAAATTAAGCTCTTAGTTTTGATATATTTACAGTAGGAAATGTACAAAATATATTAATGGAATATGATCTTTACTTAATATGCTAATGATTTTTGGCATAAAAGAAAAATGTATAATTTTGACCCATACAATGTATTGTTGGCTATTGCTACAAATATACCCCAGCGACTTATGACTGGTTTTGTGCTCCAGGCCGGGTCACAAATGTTAAATAGTCATTTGAAATAAAAAAATTTAAAGATACTTTAAATGTTAAATTAGAACCACCAGTAGGTGTCAGCAAGTCACTGATAAGTGAGTCATTGCGATTGAACAGAATCATTTAAACGGTTAATACATTCAGGAACAAAACACGTCATTGCTCAGAGTCAGAGACGCAAAACTGTGCTATGGTGGCTGTGTTTGGTATTATTTTTGTTGTCGAAATAGAGCAAAAACAGGCAATATGGTGACTAAAACGCAAGTCTCTTAATTAACTTATGTTTTTTGAACTGTTGTAAAAAGAAAAACTACAGGCATTCTTCATGTGATGTTGACTTACTATATTAAATTATATAAATATATACATTTTCTGCTTCTATATCTTCAATGTTGTGATCATTCTAAACGCATTTTAACAGACTGAATCACGCAGTGAAAGAAAGCAGTCCAGATGCACGCGGATTAGTCTAATCTAACGTTACTAGATTTCACGGCACACTGTTTAGAGTGTTTTGTTTGGTTTTGAGCAAAATACTGATAATGTCAAATCGCACATCGTTAAAACAACAATTACTATATTATCTCAGATGATATTGCACACCCTGCACACTGTCTTTTTGGCTCATTTGTGCAAACCGTCAAAGCTTCATTTTAACCACCAATGCAATGATGCAAGTATTTACCTCACCTCTACATGCTTGCGAAGGGCGATGTCGAGATGTTATAAGCTGCTAGTTCGGTCTCCCGAGGCAAACACAGCTTACACTGCATAATAGAGCATGAATATGGCCAGGGGTTCACTTAATTCCTTCGAGTTCAACTTCGGTAGAGTACGACGGGGTTTGGTTGTCAGCTGGGTCTGCACCATTAACGTCTGTCTTGTCCGTCTGCATCTTTCTTGTGATTTTGGCGCCAGTTTCTTCTTCTGCCCATTATTTACTGCAGTTGTTTCCACGGAGCGATTTTTTTTTTTACTCAGTAACGAATGTGTTTTAAAATGTAGCGAAGTACAATACTTCACACAAAATATACTTAAGTAAAAGTAAAATTACAGATAAAAAAAATTACTTAAAAAAGTACAAGTACACAAAAAAGCTACTCAATTACAGTAACGCGAGTAAATGTAATTCGTTACTTTCCACCTCTGTTTATAACTTAATGTGAATGTTAGATTAAGAGCAGGCATTTGTTAGCTCGGCCGTAGCATTTAGGGGTAAATAAGGTACACATATTAACGTAAGGGTACCTTTTGTTCTTCATTTTTTTGAGAGTGTTATATATGTATTGTATTTATACCCAGTGTTATTCCAGTGTGTTATTGTACACTAAACAGTAAGCTGCTGAGACATACAGTATGTTGACTGTATGGAGGTTCTGGGTCTGTCATCACCCCCCCACCCCTCATGAGATGACCACATTAAATCAATGTATGGATCCTGCCACCTGCTGCCAATACTGAAAATAACATCTAAGAGCTATTAAGTGAAAAGCAATGTGTGCTATTCATCAGCATACTGCATGGGCTTGAGAAATAATGAGCAAATCTACCTCAGGACGCTTGGCTGTAAGTTTGTGCTTCACAATATTTCAGGATTTTTTGTTATAAAAGTCTTGCATCTAAAATTTGAAATGCCTATTTTTGTTGGATTTTTTTAAACCATTGATTACTTTCAGGATACTAAATTATAGCTTAGGTCTTCAATACCTCATTAAATTCATTTGAATGTTAGATGAGCCATTGATGAGCCATTGCGAGTTTTGTGTTTTAAAATAGAATATTGCTTATGGTTCACTCTATAACTGTATGATAAATAATTGTATCATTAATGGGGATTAACCACAAAAAATAGACCTTAAATGCTTCAAATTTAATTTCATATTATGCATATTAATATATATATATATGATTATATGATTATAATATGACATGGTTATATAAATGCAATCAATGTGTGTAAATCTAATAAGTTCATTAATATATAATATTGCATTTACTGATTAAATATCAAGCGTATACACTACTATTCAGTGATATTTTGTAATGTTTTAGTCTCTTCTGTTCATATGGTTTAAAATACAGTAAAAACAGTACAGCTTGTAAAATATAAAAATTTTAAATAACCGTTTTCTTGAATATTTTAAAACTCATTCCTGTAATAGAAAAGTTTTTTTAACCATTACAGAAACAATTTTGTTATTATTACATCAATATCTTTGTAAAATATTTTTGTTTCAGGATTATTTGATGGTTAGAAAGATCAAAAGAACAGCATTTATTTAAAAAAATATACAAAAAAATGCATTTATAGATGTCTTTTTTGTGCATTTTAATCAATTTAATATGTTTTTTAAACCTTACTAACCCCTAACTTTTGAACAGTAGCCTGGTGTATCTATGTATATAATTAATGCTACTATTATGTTTATTGCTCATATGCACTAATACAGAGAGACTGGCCTCTATTGGACATCATCTGCTATTGCAGCTGTATGATCTATATGATTCATATTTGTATCTCAATCAGACATTTCTAATCATGATTGCAGTGATTGTCCTCAATGTAAAGGCACGCACACACACACACACACACACACACACAACACACACACACACACACAGTTCATTAGCAGCATTGGTGACATTATTGACAGGTTTAAAACCGTACAGCTTCTCCAGTCTAACCACAGGGTTAACAAGCTCTTTGATCCTTAAAATCTCAATATTGCTCATGGAAGCATAAAATGTATTTCTGATCAATGTCTTTGATTCATTCGGTTTGACTGTGGCCTCGTTAACCAATCAGGATTGAGCTCAGCCGCTGTACGATTGTGGAGCAGTGCTGTGTTTTTCTCTAAACGGGAGTTAATAACTGCACTCGAGAACAAAAACACACACAAGTACAACTCCACATCACACACACAGGGAACCTTTGCAGACACTTAAGTTACACTAAAGTCTCAAAATGAAAGAAACGACTAGCCGTTATTCATTGCTAAATTACCTCATATGAGAGTGTGTGTTTGTGTTTATTTGAAATGTAGCTGCGGGTAAATATAGACGCTGCGCTCATCCGCAGGGGTCGATCTTTACGGCTCTCAGATCCCCTGTTCACACACAGTTTGAGGATCTGTTGGTGTAGCGCCCAGACTTGTCATAGCAAGTGAATATACTGCTGCTTTTATGATTTTGTATCGGTGGAGGTTTTGTCAGCCATCCCAGAGGAACACTGTATTGCTCAGAAGTTGCTCTTAGTTCAGGAGATATGATTTGACTCAGGTCAAATGTCTTGTAATTGGCAAGGATGGCACAGATGAGACTTGATCAGGGAGAATTTGATGTACAATATGTGCTTATATTGAGATCTCTGACTTGATAACAGAAGCAAACATGATTTGAAGTTTAGGACATTTTCGAGGTCTCATCTGAAACTCTCGAGGAGACACGTGTGAACAACATCTGATAAACAGCAGACTTCAACAAAGTGTCCTTTATGTTTTTGAGAAGCAATTAAGATATTAAACATATTTTATTGGTGATTTCTTAAGGAATTCTCAGTTTTATTCAATTTTACTATTCATTTTGTCTCAGATGTTTCTCCTGAAAAGAAAACAAAAAAGTCTCTAATTTCTCTCCATTAATTTTATATTTAATACAACTTTCATTTCTTAAAAAATAAGAGTAAATGTGTGATTTTTCTACTTTCTTTGTCTCTGAATCTTGCTGTACCGAGTCTCTGTGTGTCGTCTAATATCCAAAGGCTTTAACGAGTCTCATTCAGCTCCTAGGAAACTCTTCACTGCAAGGCTTCAATCAGGTCAGCTCGTTAACCGGCTAATTACACAAGCAAACACAATAACTGTGACCACAGGACCCTTGTGAAGGAAGGACCCTCAAACTCCCATGATGCACTCGCGCGCGCACACACATTTTCTTCCTGTTGATATATATATATATAATTTGTTTATTATTTTTCTCACAAAACTTATTTTGTGAAATATTTTAGCAATTTAAAATAACAGTTTTCTATTTGAATATACTTTAAAACACTTTATTTCTATGATCAAAGCTGTATTTTCAGCATCATTTCTCCAGTCTTCAGTGTCACATGATCTTCAGAAATCATTCTAATATGATGATTTATAATCAATGCTGGAAACCGTTGTGCTGCTTCATATTTTGGGGGACCTGGGATCTTTTTTTTTTAGGATTCTTTGATTAAAAAAAGTTAAAAAGAACAGCATTTATTTAAAAAAATTAATTTATGTTACAATATACAACGCTATCCAAAAGTTTGGGGTCAGTACAGTTTTCTTTCTTTTTCTGAAATAAATGAATAAGTGTATTCAGAAGGGATGTGTTACATTAATAAAAAGCCATAGTAAAGACTTTTATTGTTAGAAAATATTTATATTTTGCACAAATGCTGCTATTTTTTACTTCATCAAAGAATCGAAGAAAAAGTGTCAAATGTTCCAAAAAACAATATGAAGCGGCACAACAGTTTCAACACTGATAATAAATCAGCATATTAAAATGATTTCTGAAGATCATGTGACACGGAAGACCGATGCTGCGTCACAGAAATAAATTCTATTTTAAAGTATATAAAATATTAAACAATATTAGAAATTGCAATAAGATTTCACAATATTACTGTTTTTGTGTATTTTTGATTGAATAAATACAGCATTGATGAGCAGAAAAGACTCCATTAAAAACATTAAAAATCTTACTGATCCCAAACTTTTGAGCGGCAGTGTATATATCAAGAGTTTATTTGCACAAACAGATAACTTGTTTTTTTATGTTAATGATCATGTTTTATTGTGTCAGGTAGCTATATTTTATAAGTGAATCAAAATAACCCAACTGCAGTTTATTACGATTATTTGAATGCACAATAAAAAAACATGATTTTTGAAAATGGTTAAAAACTGAGTTTTCAAATGAGCTCTTCATAAACATATATGTGACCCTGGAGCACAAAACCAGTCATAAGCAGCGGGGTATATTTGTAGCAATAGCCAAAAATACACTGTATGGGTCAAAATTATTGATTTTTCTTTTATGACAAAAATCATTAGGATATTAAGTAAAGATCATGTTCCATGAAGATATTTAGTACATTTCTTACTATTAATATATCAAAACTTCATTTTTGATTAGTAATATTCATTGCTAAGAACTTAATTTGGACAAATTTAAAGACGAATTTCTCAATATTTTGATTTGTTTGCACTCTCAGATTCCAGATTTTCAAATAGTTGTATCTCGGCCAAATATTGTCATATCATAACAAACCATACATCAAAAGTATTGAAATCGTATTTATTCAGCTTTCAGATTATGTATAAATCGCAATTTCAAAAAATTGACACTTATGACTGGTTTTGTTGTCCAGGGTCACATATTTGTTTTTCATGGAACTGGACAATTAGACAGATTCATGGAAATCAATCTTGATACTTGTAATGTTTTTAGCTATTTACTATTGAAGTCAATATGATAAACACTTTACCACCCATTTTTCTTCCATGATGTAAGAACCAAATACTTAAGACAAAACAGTAAGATGACACTACATATTGTACATTGGGAATGAACTGGATGGTAAAAAGTGGGTGTTACATATTAGAATGGAGGCAGATGAACGGAGAAATGGACAAATCATCAGCTATAAAGGAAAATCATTTCAGACCAGCTGCAAGTTGCATTACATCACATTTTAATAAAAGATTATGAAGACAAACATTTCCCCCCCTTTATAACACAAGCAAAAGAATCATTCAGATTAAGAACATAAACATGCAATAAAAATAAATTAAATAAGGGCCCATTTTAATTTCATGTTGCCTTTAAATCAATACTGCTATTAAAACATAGTCCTTCCTTGTGTTGTGAAACTAGCCTAATCACATGGCCACGAGGACATTTAACAGCCAAATAAAAAGTGCATTAAAACTATCACTTAATTTTGTATCACCAGTGATATCATTGTGAATATTCATTATATCACCAGGCCCAATATGAGAGCATTTCAACCTTACTAACAGTTGTCTTAAATGAAATAACCATATCTGAGCCGAGACACCCAGCAAATACACAAATAGCCCACTGCCTGCAGACCACATCTGCATTAATCATAACAACAGCACTGCTTATTGACAATGAGAGAGAAAGAGAGAGAGCCTGTGGGAACGAAACACATGTATGTGAGGAGGACGGGAGCGTTTGCAGAAGGGAGATGCTCTGGTCTGTCTGGCCGTGGTCCTCTGTTGACAAAGTTGGGTAATTAGGGGCAAAGAAGAGCCCATTAAAGGAGAATATTCAAAGGGTGATAAATGGCTTTAATAAAGGAGCAGTGTATCCCTTTAACAGAGACAAATCCTCCCCATGTTTCTGGTGCGCTGATAAACCCCGCCACACAGGCATCTCTTTCATCTCACCTGCGCTTCCTCTGCTGATTATGTGTTTGTGTTTGAGCGTGTATCTGTGTCTGTTTTTTACAGCAATATCGTGAGCGTGATGTGCTTTTCTCAGAAATAAATCTTACACAGAGCGCTCAGACATTAATTAGGTCCATAAAAGCCTCCGTTTGCTTGCTGGGTAGAAATCTGACAAGCCAAACACTTTAAAGTTTTGTGAATCGTCTCTTGCAAATTGGGTGGAGAGGAAGCTTGCAGGCCGAGAGGAAACATCTCTTTTATGAGTCCAGCAGGGTGACCGGGGTGTTACAGTACATCTCTTTAAGGTCCTGTCTACATATGAGCACACAACTCGCCCTCAGAGAGACAGAATGGGACACACATGTAGTGGAGGAAGGACTAATATGAATGAAAGTGTAGGTTATGTTTGATATTGTCATAGTACCTCTACGAGAACTGCAGTATGCATACTGTGCTAGTGTGCAACATTTCTGCATGCATGCTTTCTATATTAGCGGAAATGTGCAGTATAGAACAGAACATACTGAAAACGTAAGGTCAAGTAGTGTTCGTTGCATTCTGGGATGCATTGTTCTATGCAATGTGCTTTCAGTTGACTAACCCTGCATCAGAGGACATAGCTATTACTAATGTGTATTTTACACTGACTGCACATTTTAGCACACAGCATCATTTAGAAGACCATTTCCAAGGCTTAAAGATTATTACAAAAAGATTATGACATTTTGACAAGTTACAATTCTAAGATGCAAACTTCAAATGATGACAAAAAATGGAAATATATAATGATATAAAAACTTGACATAGTCCGAATTCTGAGCAAAAAAGTCTGCATTTTAAGTTATAATTATGAGATAAAAGTCAAAAGTCAAAATTGAGATAAAGTCAAAATTTAGATCCTAAGTCAAAATAAATTTGCCAAGTTATAATTCTAAGCTAGTTAAAATTATGAAATTATGAGATAAAGTCAAAATTGAGATCAAGGAGTCGTAATTACTAAATTAAGTCAAAATTTTGAGCCATGTAAAAATTAATGTCTGCAATAAAAAATGGCATAATGAGATAACTCATAATTATGAGATAAGTTGGAAGTTTTTAATACATTTTACTTGTCAAAATGATGATTTACTGAAGCATTATTTTTTTTTCTTAGGTGCAGAAATGGTCTTCAGTAGGCATGAAGAAGCAGACCTACCCATTTTGTAATGTGCAGTCTGTAGTTTGCAGTACTCGAGTATGTAAGCAGACTGAGGAGAGGTGAGCTGCTCTGTATTCAGTGTGTGAGGAGCAGGTGTCTGCGAGGTCTCCATCAAAGCAGCAGCCTCACACCTGCTCTTGCACATGGGCCTTGCTCTGCCATGTCATCCGGTGACAGCCCCCTCAGACCATCTCCAGGGCACGGCGGACCATGACACACCGCAGAGATCACATCACCTCCCTACAAACAGCCAGAGCCAATTAAAAATCCATCAAACACTGATGAACCTCCACCTCTCTCCCTCTGTGTGTACGTGCGTTTGTGTGAGTGTGTCTGTCTGTCTGTCTGTGTGCGTGCGTGCGTGCGTGTGTGTGTGTCTGTGTCTGGTGTCTGTCTCTCTGTCTGTGTGTGTGTGTGTGTGTGTGTCTGTGTGTGTGTCTGTGCGTGCGTGCGTGTGTCTGTGCGTGCGTGCGTGTGTCTGTGCGTGCGTGCGTGTGTCTGTGCGTGTGTCTGTGCGTGTGTGTGTGTGTGTCTGTGTCTGTGTGTGAGTGTGTGTGTGTGTGCGCGTGCGTGCGTGTGTTGCGTGCGTGTGTGTGTAATGTGTGTGTGTTGCATGCGTGTGTGTGTAATGTGTGTGTGTGTGTGTGGTGTGTGTGTGAGCATGTGTGTGCGTGCGTGTGTCTGTGTGTGTGTCTCTCTCTGTCTATCTTCTGTCCTCAGGTTCGTCTTAAAGAGAGTCAGACCCTTTTGTTCAGTGATGATTGACAGGAATTGATCTTCTCAAGGTTCAACCCATCAACTGAATGACAGCTACAGATCATAAATGATATGAATGGTAAGATAATATGGTCCTTTTTAATCTAATTACACATGATGGCCAAGAATTTGACACTTTTATTATTTGTTAGAACTAAAAACTTATCGAAAATCATGGTTATTATGATATTATATTATATACAACAATAATAATAATAGTTATAGTTACAATAGTTACAATAATAACTAGAATAACCTTATTACATAATGTATCACATAAATAATAGAACTAAAACATACTAAACATTTTTATTACTCGAAATAAAATAAATGCGAGCCAAAATTAAATATAAAAAAAATGTTTTATATCAGCTAGTTTGCCAATGCAACATTTCTAATTTTTGTTTAGTAAAAATAAATGTTTGTGTTTTTGTCATGCGATATATAAATGACAAAAACACAAAAAAAACCACTGAAACTTTACAAAAATTTAAGTGAAAAACGCCAAATATGAACATAACAATATTAATAAACTATATAGACTATTAATAAAGTTGAATTTAGTCATTTTTTGTGTTTTTTTCATGCGATATATATAGATGACAAAAATACACGCAAAAAAATACTGAAACTTTACAAAATAATTTATGAAATAAAGCTAAATATTAATACAAACTATAATAGTGTCCAAATAATACTAAAACAAGTTGTTAATGCCATTTCACATAGGTCAATATTTATTATAAAGTCCGTTTGTGGGTGATGTGTTATTGATTTTAAAGAATACATATTGTGGAGTATTGTTCTAGTAATAAACGTAATGTTAACTCAATGCCGCTGAAGAAGATCTGCAGGGTAACTCCTGATAATCAGCTCATCTGAGTGTCATTCAGCCTTTTCTCCACCAACAGGCTGCTTGAGAAGGAATAATTCAGTTTAATAATCAAGTCCATTAGTAGCAGTAATACTTTTGTGTCTTTAAACGGTGCGCATTATGACCGTGACTCCTGTGAATCACCTACATAACCTTTATTAGTCAGAAAGCGTTCTGAGACGATGGAAAGCATGATAAGTGACAGTATTATCAGTGATGCGTCATGTAGGACACTTAGTGTAATGTCTCCGACTCTATAGCATGACACGATCCTCTCAATAATGAAACGCATCATGTCTTGAAAGCTTGCTGTGAACGCCAGCATCTGTTTTCCGAGAGACGTAATTAACCTTGCTTATAGAAAGGTTGTCTATTTGAATTACTGCGTTTTTGTTATTTAGGAAGAAAATCATTTTCTCGGCTTCATATTGGATGAAATATTGCCGAGACGTAATTTTTATTCGGAAGCAGCTCTGCGCGAGATATTATTTAAATTACCGCTCCTTGGGCTAAATTCTGCTGAAATATCTCTGGTTTGATTTATCATGCAGTCGCAGTGAGAGAATGAAGCATATGAGGGTTTTATTACGAAGAGAAAAACATCGGCGCTCCTGCATAAATGAGTCGGACTGAATCCTGCAGTCACATGTGAATTATTACAGACACAAGCCTGTCCACCTGCCAATTACAGCCGCTTCATAATTGAAGCTGATTTAAATACAGTCTCTGCTCGGCTGTAAATCTGGAGATAATGCATCGTGTTGTCGTTTTAGAGGAAACTCTCTCTCTATATATATATAATAGCTTCTCCAAAAATATGAAGCACCATATTATAATAATAGATATATAACATGTCAATGTTCATAATAACTGATCATAATCAGAAATGTTTCTTGAGCAGTAAATCAGCATATTATTATGATTTCTGAAGATCATGTGACCCTGAAGACTGGAGTAATGATGATGAAAATACAGCTGCGCATCACAGAAATATATTACATTTAAAATATATTCACATGGAAAACAGTTATTTTAAATTGTAATAATATCTCACAATATTTCTGATATGAATATTTTTGATCAAAGAAATGCAGCCTTAAGAGAATTATTTCAAACTTGAACTCTCTCTCTGTAAGTTTTCTTCCATATATTTTAGTTATTTCTACTCTATTTAGAGTTATTTCTGCTCTATTAAACAGCCCTCTCCAAGCTTTCTTCCTGATCGTCTTATTGTTAATCTAACTCTTCGTTGTCCGTTTCAGTGCGAAGAGATTACGACGGTATTTTACGAGCTGATAAGCAATAAGCAAACATTTCAGACTTTGTGAAAACTCAATTTCCCATTATTACATTTTATCACGAGGCCATAAATCTGCAGAATCAGCTGTGACATGTTGCCCTTTAAGACTGTCGTGTTATATTACCGTGCAGATCACATTTCATGAGCGTCTCATTAAAATAAACCCCGTGAGTTTTACACGCACGTAACAGACAGATGTTGAGCTTTTAAAGTCTGATGAGGTCTCAGACGCTCCTCGAGACATGTCAGGACAGTTGTGTCTGGACTCTCATATTCAGACGGAGTGTGTGACAACACGTGTTGTGTGCCTTGGCTTGTTTTAAAATATTAAATCATATATATACAGTCCAAAAAGGAAGACTAAAGATGTTGTTTAGTGGATCTGTGGTTCCTCTGCAGGACACCCGTGTGAACCGACTCCATTCATTCACTAGAAATCACCAGAAGTCAAGTCCGTTCTTCATATAGCGCTTTATGTCAACGCAGATTTACAGAAAATAATACAATTACAAAAGGTCATTGTTTAGCCATAAAGTAAAAAAATTACAATATTAGATGAAAAACTTAAACTGTAAAAATGCAAATTGTAAAAACTTACAAATGAGTACATGGAAGTACTAAGTTGAAATGATTAAACAAAAACTTGAATAAAAATAAATTAAAACACAATAGAAATATAAAAAATACTAATAAAAAGCACATAACAAAATTACTAAAACTTAAAATAAAAGCTAAAAGAAAAACTGAGACAATAAATACAATATATACAATAAGCAACAATAAATACTTAGTATGAGCCACCACTGTCATCAAAAAATAAATATAATATAGATTCCATATTTTTTTTCATTTAAAAACAAATTGATTGATTGAAGCTTTATAATATATATATATATATATATATATATATTATGTATAAATGAAGCACATAAGTGAAAGTAAAATGTTGTATGAAAACACTGTCATCAAAAATGAACAAATAAACAAACAAGCAAATCAAAATAACATGCTTTGCTTTTGGAGGAATTTTATATTAATTGACCATCATCAAGTTAAAAATAAAATTAAGCTTAGAAATAAAACACAA
>QVTF01006563.1:0-16031 GCA_003573665.1 Oxygymnocypris stewartii | reverse complement strand
TTGTAAAAACATTTATAATGTTACAAAAATGTCTCTTTGAAATAAATGCTGTTCTTTTGAGCTTTCTAGGAATTCTGAATTTTTTTTTTTTTGAAAATTGATGAACATTAGAACCATTATAATAAAAATTTTTTAAAATATAATTATTTATTTGGAGGAGTCCAGGAGGACTAGTCTCAGTAAATAATTACACAAATATGACCCTGGAGCACAAAACCTGTAATCAGTCACACGGGTATATTTGTAGCAATATCCAAAAATACATTGTATGGGTCAAAATTATAGATTTTTCTGTTATATCATTATTATATTAAGAAAATATCATGTTCCGTGAAGATATTTAGTAAATTTCCTACTATAAATACATCAAAACTTAATCTTTGATTTGTAAAATATGTTGCCAAGATCTTCATTTCGACAGCTTTAAAGACAATTTTCTCAATATTAATATTTTTTTCACCCTCAGAGTCCAGATTTTCAAATAGTTGTATATCGGCCAAATATTGTCCTATCCTAACAAACCATACATCAATGGAAAGCTTATTTATTCACCTTTCAGATAATAATAATAATAAAAACGTATGACTGGTTTTGTGGTCCAGGGTCACAAATGCTCATTGGTGAGCTGATGTTGGTTTCAGACACCCTGTTCAAAACTCTTAGATTAATATTACGTTTGTGAATTCTGTCCTCAACAAAAAGCCTTCCACTATTATATTTTTGTGATAGCTTTGTTATTTAGGACAAGGGTAGAGTGTATGTCATATTTTTAATTGGTTTTAAAATATATGCACTTTATTAATTGTCAGCCAAAACAACTTCTAATCATATATCTGTGCATTGTTTATGTTTTTCACAGTTGTTTTACAATATAATATGCCACTTAATGTGCAATGGCAGTATAATTGTTCAATCACAGACTAAACTCACCCTGACACATTTAATAAAAAAAAAAAACGTGTGACAACTAGCCCCAGTCTTCTCTATAATGTATTGCTTTATATAGTCTTTGTAAGACCATTGCAACATACTCTTTAGCAGCTTCTAAGATTTCTCAAGTTATTCTGTTTTAAATCATGCCATTTGATTGCATTTTATTATCACCCCACTGTCATGGCTTGTTCACTTCTGCGTCATGATATGCATAACTTCAGCTCTTATCTGTTGAATAATAATCTTTTGGTGAATAAATCTTATCAGCTGTGAAATTTGGCATTGAGCGTCTGTTGGCTGATGACATATGAAGATAAAATGCCTCAACACTATAGTTCTCTTATGTCAGAATGTCAACTGTGATGCTTGGTTTTAGATTTCAGTCTAAATAAAGCATAAATGAAATGCCACGACTATATTTGATGTCAATGAAATATCCCATTATACCGGGCCTCCGAGAGGAATTTAAAAATTCATTAAGAGATATATTATCACAGATCAAGCAACTCAGCTTACCAGAGGAAAAACACATTTTCTCCACCCAGCCGTGAGATTAATGGTTTTATAAACATGATTAATGAGCGTTATTTGTGTTGACAGTCCTTGAGTGACATGTTACAGGTGTGAGGTAGCCCACAACAGCTTCCTCTTAAAGGATACTTTACAGCTGTCTCCTTCATACCAAACTACCTTCTCCATCAGCGGCAGAAAGCCATGACTGGGAGCCAGAGCCTTCGAGTGTGATGATAAACATTTTCCAGGCTTACAAGGAAAGTTTTTGTTCACTTCCAAACCATGGAGTGCTCACGGTCCTTAACATTCCCAACGGACCGGCCCAACTGAAGAAATAGTTAAGCTGTCATCCAGAAATCAGACACAGCAGCCCACCAGACATCCAGAGAGCAGTTGGCAGGATCCATGAAAACAAAAAAAATCAAAGAGATGAAAAACAACTGGAACCGGGATTCATGTAACAAGAATTGAGTCAAGCTGACAGAACATGTCAGTCATTTAAACTTCATATCTCAAATTCCTTAATTTCTTCCTGTCTTTATTTGATCTTTATTAAAACGAGTTAAATTTCTTCAACCATGGACACTTTTGGCCCAGTGGACGTTTAGAAAAGAAACTTCCTCAAACACACTTTTCACACTCTCACTAGTTTATTTCATTTGTCTGCCATGTCAGACAGTGGACGCTCACAGGATAGTTCTGCCATTTTTATGCTGGAAAAAGAAAGAAAAGAGAGAAGAGTTATGAAGAGTTTAACTTTTTTTCCCAATTATATTATCATGTTTTATTGTGTTAGTTAACTGTTTTTAAAAGTTCTTTTTTAACCTAGTCAAAATAACTCAGTTTGATTGAGATTAATTGGAAAGTATTAATTGTGTATATTTATTATGTACATATAAATACACACATGCATGTTATATGTAAAATATTTATATATAACATAAATTATATATATATATATATATACACACACACACACACACATGTAAATATTTGTATTATATACATAATACATATACACAGCACACACATAAATGATGTCAACAAAAACTTTTATTTTGAATGTGATTAATCACGATTAATCGCTTGACAGCACTAGTTTGCAGTAAAATGTTGTAGTAGTAACAGCATGTTTTTTTTTCATTTTTGTCATGGGGAAAGCTAAAACAATACAAAAACACATGTAAAAGGCATTTGAAAAAGCAAAAATACATTCAGAAGGCATATCAATTAAAATAAATTCAGTTTTAATGTATTCTTCATGCAATAGATTTGTGAAATGTTTAAATAAAAACACCCATATGCATATGCTTTCTGTCCAGAAAGACCTAAAACATGTTTCTCTCAGAGCAGCCAGTTCTCAGGCGTTCTCGGTCTTGCTCAAGGGCACGATGCTGATAGAACAGGACTGTAATCTCAGTAACTCTCCGGTTCATGGATCACTTACGACAGAACAGGCAACCTTTGTGTAAAGGGCCCAGTTCCTATAGCATCAGACTGCCACTAGACCCGCAAACTAGTCGACCAGGAGGGAGACATCTCAAGCCACCAGCATTCCTCTGTGCTCTCCTGTCTCGGCCGTAACCTCACCTGTGCTGAGAGACTCAGATCACGCTTGAATCCTCAGCCACCTGGATGTAAAGATCTAGCAAAACCCCAAAGCCAAATGACGGAACTTCATTATAGAAATGCTTATTTTTCTCAGCAATATTTGTTTGAATTTAATGAACAGCTACTTTAAAGCAGCAGCCTACGAAGCTACGAGCCACTGATCACTTAAAGTAGTTAAACTACAGTCAGTGAAGATACAGTGAAACTATTTAAGGCAACATGATTAATTAAGTTGGTTATAAAGAAAAGTATTCAATAAAGTTACAATTATTTATCAGGCACAAAAACAATCATTTGAACCATTTGAAGACATTTACAATAAATGCAACACATTCGGTATATTACATATAAATAAACATAGGATAAACTGCAACATTTAACTACATGTTTATTTTTATTACTAAAACAACATAAAGTACATCAAAGGGGCCTCTAAGAGAACTATTGAGTGATGACTCTAATGAATAATTAAATCATATACAAAGTATTAAAAATATCCATCTTAATGAACCCATTCTTCTAAAATGAGGCTGAATTCACAACACTATAAGGGAGAAGATATTGCAGATTGTGTAACACAAACAAACATTTCTTATTTATAATAGCAATATTTTGAAAATATTTGAGCTACTGTCACACTATTAAAATGTGATCAGTAGTATTTTAGCTCTTCTCGATACTAGTAATAAAATGACATATAGAGCCAAAGAAATACTTTCATACTTATTATTACAGGATCAGTCTAACCCAAGGTTAAGTGCCTTACTCAAGGGCTCAATGGTGATATTTCTTGAATAAACCCTTCTGGGGTTTGAACCTACAACCTTTCAATTACTGGCCCAGATCTTTAACCGCTAAGCTCCAGGACCCACCCAAAGACTATTTAATGCAGTTACCCACCCAGAACCATTTTATTGGCACAATGGCTGAACATCTTTGCAGTAATGTTTCATTGGTTCGCTGTAAATGATATATAAAATGAGACATTTCCAGTGTAAACACACAGAACAGAAACAGGTGTAGGCATCACTTATACTAAATCACTATGAGGTCACAGAAAACCCCACAGTTCCATCCACTGCATGAACTCCAGCTCTGAAACCCCAATCGCATCCCACCCCACAAACTCCTGCCAGAACCGTCCACTCCACCCAGCCCATAAACACCAAAGCTAACTGGAACTCTCATCTTAACTTTACTACAGTTGTGCAATTTTGCTACAAAATCAGGATGAATCATCATCTATGCAGGGAACCAGACTTCTTCTGATTTTCTGAAGTGCATGTGAGTTGTGCTTGGAGGTGAAAAACTCTTTGCCAGGCAATTGCTGTGTGGTTGCTAAGGTGTTCTGGGTAGTTAGGTGGTTGCTTACTTGTCCAAGTCAAAAACATCTACTGGTCTCCAGATTGGCTTTGTTGCCTCTCTCAATAAAAGTCCATGTGATTTTTTTTCCCACTCGTTCATCATATTTTCACCAGATGGAGATTGTATGTCCGCTCATAAAAAGTGCTAGACATTTTACGGTCAGGGATTTGAACAAACCTCTGAGCCTATGTATGAGCGATTGTGAATATCTGGAATATAAAGGTATTTTCATCAAGTTTATGATAGATAGATAGATAGATAGATTTGGTTCAGTTCTCACTATTAACTAACTATTAATTATGACTCCACTTTGCTTCATATTAATATTTAGTAAGACAGTTGTTAAGTTTAGGTATATTGGGTAGGATTAAAGGATTTAAAATATGGTCATGCATAATAAGGCATTAATATGTGCTTTATAAGCACTAATAAATAGACAATATGTCAGTAATAGCCTATACATTCTAGTAAATAGTGAGAATTGGTCCTTACAATAAAGTATTATGGAGAGGTATTTTGCACTGATATCTTGGTAATCTTTCTGAATAACCCACACACACGACTGTAGGATGACACAATCCCAAACAGTAAAGATCAGCAAACCAGGTTTAATCCGTACAGCTGGATGTGTGTGAACGAGGAGCACTGTGCTCTGTGATGCAAAGCTAGTGGCACTTGTGTTTTGGCAGCATTTTGATGTAGTACCAGTATGAACCAGATGGTGGTGTTCTCTGCAACGCTTAAATCAAACCCTGATCCTCTTCATCCTATCCCTTCTTATTCATTAAAAAAGCTGGGAATAATAAGTCCCTGAGAAACGGAGAGAATGTGATGGAACCGCACTTAATAATGTATCCATCCTATTGCAGTGGTGACTAGTGTGAGCTCTTGTAAACTCTCTGTTCTTCTTTAGACATCTCCACCCACACACGCACACGCGCGCGCACACACACACACACGCACGCACGCAAGCACGTACGCACACTCACACGCACACATACACACACACACACGCGACATAACCAAAATAAATAAGCATTTGAATGTTTGACGTCAGTTGAATCAAAGCTAGAGTGACATGGATGTAAATAAAAACACAACCCTTTTTACTTTGGGAAAAAGTTAAATAAATAAATAAATAAATAGGCCAAACTTTGACTGCTATATGCAACTGATCAAAATAATTAAACAAAAATAACATTCTAAACACATTGAAGAAACCATATAATAAGAAACCATAGAAAACCGTATAATTTCAAACGTATTTTTAGTTGCTGTCATTAAGTTGTGTTAACTATATCTCATTATATCAGCCACATGCAATCATATTTTTAATCTGTAACATGCACATGCTCTGGGAGATATGAGAGATATAAACAGTATATCATAGTTACAGCCCTAAAGTGAAGAAAAAAACACTAAAATGTATTTTACATACATTTATTAGTTGCTACAATATTACAGATGTATTTGCATATTTATGTGCTTACTAAAAATACACTGCAATTGTACTTTAAGTATGCTCGCTTGGAAACCAATTTTGTGCTTCATGCACTTTAATTGTGCGGAGGTAGAGGTGAAGTCCAACTAAATGTACACTAAAGTATTGTGTAATAATTCGTATTCTTGTTGTACTAATGTTTGTTCTAATAAAAAGTTTAAACAAAGATATACTAAAGTATTTGATTGTGCTAAAGTGGAACGGTTGCAAGTATACTTTAACACTTTAAATATCTTGCATTTAAAGACCAATATTATTCAAAGATAATACAATCCTCATCAATAGTGACATTAAAACACAGTTTAGACTCAATTCTAAGAAATATGCATTGTCCAATAAATAAATATTCCAAATTATAATTTTATATATGTAAGTGATATGTCTATTAATATGTTAATGAATTTGAAATAGCCTATACTTAGTTTTAAATAAATGTATTTTAAATAAATTATGGTTTTAAAAAGGTCAATTTAAAAGCAGTAATGGAGTAAATTGTGGATGTACGGATGGAGGAGAATTCTGAATATGTGGGAGTCTCCACAGACAAAAGGCAAGGTTACGTGTGTGTGTGTGTGTGTGTGTGTGTGTGTGTGTATGACATCCGATTTGTGCAGCTCAGAGCACACCTGGCAAAATGTGTTCCTAATAATGAAATGAATTTTGCCTCATAAGCTTCATATGCAGATGCACAATTATGTGGTGGTAGATTTTATGTCATAAATTGGCTCAGCTGGAAGCCTGGTACACACAATAAACCACTATCAACATTAGCAGCACAGTGTGTTGCTTTTTGTGTGTTGTGTATATGCTTTTAGCATTATTATTATTTTATATTGAAAAAAATATAGTTCTGTGTAAAATATAAATACAATTCCAATTGAAAATAAAACATTTTCAAAAGGCATTTTAAAATAAATAATTAAAAATAAACAATTAAAAAGATTAATTAATTTAGCTCTTATTTAATCTGAATCACACTTTCATTGATTTAATGTCTTTTTGTCTTAATTTTTGGATTTGCATGTTCTCTCTCTCTCTCTCTCTCTCTCTCTCTCACACACACACACAAACACACTCTCTCTCTCTCTCTCTCACACACACACACGCACGCACTCTCTCTCTTTCTCTCTCTCTCTCACACACACACACACACACACACACACACACACACACACGCACGCACTCTCTCTCTCTCTCTCACACACACACACACACACACACACACACACACACACACTCAGCCGCTTTCTTTTGAACAACACTGCGTCCAGCTCGACTCTTTCTCTCTGTGATGAAAACACTCCAATCCCGTGCTGATGAGATAGTTAATTAGCTTTCTTCTCTTTCACATCTGAATTTAAGGAATTTGAAAAGATGAATAAAACAAAAAAGAAAATGCTGGCAAACTATTTTGCTGGCACACGTGCAAATCAAACAGTGAAATTTGCTCATTAAGATAACTAAATCTTCTATGTAAAAGGCATTGGGACACATTTATTAAATCATTTTGAGTGAATGCGACTCTTTTGGTGTGATAACTTTGTTCAACACATCCATCTATTTTCACGCTTGTAATCTGCACATTTTGAGAGTATATCATATTTTAGATGAGATACTCAAAATATTTATGACAACAATTAAAATGGCACAAAGACACCATATGAGGCCATTAGTTCCACTGATAAAAAGAGGGCAGTAAATTTCTCACATTTCTTGGATTCAAGCTGGGATATTAATGTAGTGTTGCACTGATCGTTTCCGCTGAAATCAATCTGAGAGAACTCGACAAAGGATATTAATAGTGAAACCACACTAAAGACTTATATGTATTAGTTACACAGCATGAAACAGCAAAAATACCATATATTTCTGATATTTCTCAAAGCTCAAACATCTTTCTTTATTATACAGTTCACTTATGCTTGAATGTATGTTGGTGTAATGTAATTGTGTTTGTTGTACCACAGCTAAACCATAGCAAAAATATGATAATTGTGGAATTTAATTTTGGCAAGAAAATTGACAAAAATCTTGATTTGACTACATTTTAACATTCAACAAGCATTTGTGTCCCTGGACCACAAAACCAGTCATTGGGGTACATTTCTTGAATTTGAGATGTATACACCACCTGAAAGCTGAATAAATAACATTCCATTGATGAATGATTTGTTAGGATAGAACAATATTTGGCCGAGATACAATAACCTGAAAATCTTGATCCCGAGGCTGCAAAAAAAAATTCCATATATTCAGAAAATCGCCTTTAAAGTTGTCCAGATTAAGTTCTTAGCAATATTACTAATACATTTTTAAGTTTTGATATATTTACAGAAGGAAATTAGCAAATTATCTTCATGGAACATGATCTTTACTTAATATCCTAATGATTTTTGGGTTAAAATAAAACTGTATAATTTTGACACATACAATGTATTTTTGGCTTTTGCTACAAATGTACCCATGCTACTTATGACTGGTTTTGTGCTACAGCGTTATATTTGTGTGATTAAAGATTTTACTATTATAATTCTCCATAAAACAGCTAGCCATATTCTCCCTAGATAGATAGATTTTTTTCAATCATTGTGTTGAGGTCATTCTGTTGAGTTTTTAGCTTAAAAAAATTATTTTAAAGGTTATGCCTTGACTATTCATGCACACACACATTTGTGTCGACCTATTGAAAAAGTTCACTGCCCATTGAAGTCCTAATCCAATCCAAATCAACACCCGCGGGTAACCGAGACCTCATGGACGCGATGGAATGACCGTAATGTCGAGGAGGTACTGTAATGATAAACCCCAGAATTCTGTGAGAATTAACAGTAGCTTTTCTTCAGCCCGCTGATGAATATTCGCAGGTGATGAAACGCCAGTCAAAGCACAAAGGGGACCGGGGATGTTCAAAGGAGGGTTTGTCGATGTGTATCTTTGTGTCGGCTCTAATAATCTTCATCTCACATGCTGTGCGTCTGTAATCCTGCTAATTAAAACCCGCTGACAGTTCACGCACGCTTCATTGTTGTTGACCACTGGAGCTTTGGACATTTCGACTGAATTAAACACGTCAATGCCACAGTCATTCACAACAAGGCCAGGTCTGAACAAATCCACACATATCTGTATATTTACATGTATAATCAATAGTGCACTGCTCTGAATAGGCATACCGTGAATTTTGATGGCAACTCGAAGTGCCACTGCCAAAAGTGTTGCTATCCAGACACAATAGTCTACGCAGTGGCAATCTCTGGCTGGGGAACATGCACGCGGCAGACTATTCCCGCTGGCCAATCAGATGGAGCTACTGAGAGATGAAACCAGCGCTTTACCTCGAGCCCGCCTGAGGCGAGTCATTAGGGGGAAGGAATTTGATGCCCCGTACCAGTGCTCGGAGCTCTCAGATACAGAAAAGTTAAAGCTCATCACTTTTCTCCACCTAAAATCACCGTGTCCTTGAGTGCAGAAGACCCGTGGAGGAACGGGGAGATGTGTGTGTGTGGATGAGGGAGGGCTACAGCCTTTAGGTGTCACTCTGCTTTCAAGAATGATTCAGTGAATACACATTCAAACAAAATGATGTGCAGGACCCCTGTGCTCATCTACAACCCCAATTTATCATGACGCATCTGAACCTCACATCTAAACCTGCGGTTCTTGAAAAACTCCATTTGTGGGGATTGGTGTTTGCCTATAGATACCGTTGCGAAGGGGTAAATTATTCTAAGTGTGCCAGCATTCGTTGGTGCCCTGGCTTATGGTTAAAAACCTACGAGTGTTCGAAATGATAACAAATGCAGCCGAGAGAAGATCTATCCATGCAAGGAAAACAAAAGGAAACAAAAGATGAAGAAAAAGCACCCAGTGACCTCAGCAGAGCGTTTCAAACACTGTTTCATGTGTATGTATGTTCTTAAAGACTTCCAGATGTGTTGTGTTCTGGACACATGCATATTTCTGCTGCAGGAAATGAATGTGGTTTTGTTTGAATGGCTTCTTTTCAGAAAAGATATTTGTAGATGGCTAGATTTAAAGGAACATTTTTCCATGCAAGACTTTACTGCTTTGGAATTAAGTGAGAAAGCATCAGTACCCAAAAATGCCGCTTCACGTCATTATCCGGCCAGAGATGGGCTATATTTCTGTCGCAAACATCAGGAAACTAGCAGGAGATGGTAATAACTCAATCTTATGAGAAAACTATTTTGTAAGAATTTGTACAATGTAAGAAAGCCATTGTAAGCAAATCATATAAAAACGTATGAAATCAGACTGTACAAATTTATGTGAATTGGCCACCAATTTTTCGAAGTGTAAAAAAATTCCCAATTGCAATTAGAGCAGGTTAAACTGGTAACCAGTTAAAGTAGAAAAACTCACATTCAAAAAAGTATCCAGAAAAAAATAATAAGTGTGGAGTATATTTAAAGGTTTGGATCACTGTAAATGCCAAATGTACATATTTTAGACTACAAACTCACGCTGTTAGATATTAAATTGTTCCTTCGTTCGTTTTAAAGAAGAGAGCTCACGTTTTATAGGACTGGAGCAGCGTTCATGAAAATGTACCTTCAACAATGTATAAGAACAGCACACATCTTCTGCAATAAAGCATCAGGTTCTGTCTCAGGAGACGTGCTGTCATTAGATATTCCTGGTATGTTTCTAAGAAAAGCAAATGCAGATTGACTCAGTGGAATGCAATACTGCCTTTTTTTTTTGTCATGGTGATAATCAGATTTATATGATTAGGTGCGATAGTATAAACCACATTTTATTATTATCTTTTACTACAAAGCTGCAGGATTGTGGAACAGCTTCGAAACATTGTCTTTTTCTTGTTGTTGTTGTTGTTGTTTTTGGATCGTTCGCAGACAAGGAAAACAAGAACCGATGAATGTGCAGCATCTGTAGCCGTGTGGCTGGGATTTCCATGCCTGAAGAAGATCATTAACATTGTGTCCCACCTCCCTCTCGGATTCTGCCAGGGCAATTTCCAAAAACAAAAGCATTTAGGTAGGGGGGTAAAGGCAAAACTGTGTGTGTGTGTGTGCGCGCGTGCTTGAACGAAAGAGCCAGAAGAGCAGCCTGGGATAAAATAAAGGGTGGGGAGTGAGTGTGTGTGTGTTAAAATGAAGACAGGAGGGCCATGTTCCTGCTTTTCTCTGACCTAGTTTACAAGTTTGGAAGTGTATATGTGTGTGTGTGTGTGTGTGGATAGGGAGAGAAAGAGAGGCAGAGAGAGGAGTGCTGGGTTTCAAATCCAGCGGTCAGACAGTAACGGTGCCAGATGACCTTGGGTCGGTCCGTGACCATCTGCCACCTCCATCCCTCAGAGTTCGTCTCTCTAGCACGGCTGTCACGCATGTCACATTCTGCTTACAGATTTCTTTAACGTGCTAAAGAACCGTTCGCACGGTATGCAGATACATTTAACAGAGACATACTCTGTGATATTAGGCAGTCATGGTCAAATATTTTTGTACAATGTCCACTAAATCTGTTGTATTGACCTGTTGACCGAAGTAACAGATTTCTTATACACTATTTTCAATGCTAGTTTCAACTCAGATACAATTATTTACTGTCCATATATTTGTTTATAGTGTAATTACTCATTATTTCCACTGTATACTGGTTTTACACAAGATTTTATTTGTTTATTACTATTTTCTTTTCTTTATAAGAATGATTCCCCAGATATTGGCTATGTTTTAGATGAACAATACACTGTAACTGAAAATAAGTGAATAATGGGGACAAATAAGCTTGTGATCACAATATTTCTGCAATACTGTCAGACACTAGAAATATTTGCTTTGTGTCATCCACACCAATACGAGTCAGTATATTAAATGCAAAACACCATGATCAAAAATAAATAAATAAAAGTAACACTCTGCAATAAGGCCCCTACAATGAGCAATGCATGTGGAAATTATTTATTAATCTTTGTTATCATTAGTTTAAAAAACAAAGTTAATTGGTAGTTTATGTCAGGTCCATTAAATAATATTAACACAACAAGAAAAAAATAAATAACCTTATCGTTATTTTAGAAATGAAATACATATTTACAAAATATATAAATACAAATGTTGAATAAAATACACTTCAGAGGAACTGGAGGGTGTTAGAAGTATTTAAAATATGACTTACACATTTACTGAGCTAAAATGCTAATTTGACCATAAAACATTCTCACCCAGAACAGTACTTATGTGTTTGGGAATTTATAAAATATCTAAATATAAAGCAATTCTGCCACCTGCACATTTTCCTTGCTGTTTAAGGACTCTTTCCTTTCTGAAGTCAAATAATTGATTCGTACATTCAAATGTATGTTCTTGGCACTTATTCTTACCTATGCAATTCACAAGAAAAGGATGATGACTTCAGCCGGTAAGTGCATCTTTAAAACCTCAGCTGCCAATAATAGCACAGGAACTAATGCAAGCATCACCATTTACTCTAGCTCAAACTTTGGGCTGGAAGTTTTGTTTTAATAACTAACCCCAAGTATTAAACTCGGGGGCATAACATGTCCTACACAGTTTGTGTTACTGTATGTCTCAGATTGTGTGGCTTGTTAAAGAGATGCAATTACTTTTTAAAAACGGTAAAAACTTACAGTTTCTCAGAAAGAGAGACCCAAAGCATAACTAGAGACACGAATATCAAAAACACTTAGGGATGGGCTGTTTTGATTCGGGCTTGTACTATTCTCAGTAGAACCTCAGATATAAGACAAAGTCCAGCTGAACATCAGCTTTCATCAAAACACCTGATGGTCTCCACACTCCAGGTTTGCTGTGCTGATCATCGAGTTAATTATCTGCAGCTCTTCAGGAGTGTCTGAGAACCAGCTGGACTTTGCATTCCAGACGAGAGATAAGGGCTGAAGGATCAGGCTTCTTATTAGTGCTGTAATCCTTTAAATGAAGCCTCCTGACATTTCTCACTGCTGCTGCTTTAGATGAGCATCTTCAGTTCATAAATCTAAGCGCTCTCTCCACACAAGCTCAATTCCCGTTCTAAGGCCTGAGATTTAGCAGAAGCCTCTGAGCTAAAATGATCACCAAACGCCAATGTGCTATTCAAGAAAGCAGGCTTTTGTGATGCCTGTTTTAAATGTGAAAATGGACTATACTGGTAAAATCTGTTTGAAATACACTAATTATTACAATTTATTAACCTTGTAATAATTAAGACAATCATTTGTTTTTATATTCTTGCTTATTTTAAACATTTAAATACAAATAATGAAAGTGATACCTCAAAATGATGCCTCGTGTGGTTTGTTACCAATATTAATTTGATGAACAGCGATATTATAAAAAACAGCAGTGAGCAATAAAAAAATCTAATTGTTATTGATTTTACAACAGCTTCAAAGTATTTGCATACTACAACTAGAATAATCTCTTTCTATTAATATTAAAAAACTATTTCAGTTCTCAAAATGTCTGTATAGTTCTGTATAATACTCACAGATTGTTAGTTTCTTATATATTCTTCTTCCTACAATCTCCCAACAGTCCCTCCCTTTTTCTTGCCATCTGAAAATGATATAAGAGGCTATAGTATTGTTGACCTCAGTTCTGACTTTGGGAAATTGCTGTGACCTTGTAGTTCTTATGAGAGGAAACAACCTGGCACATACCAAGCAGGATGATGTTTGAGCTTGAATCTTAGGAAAGAGAGAGAGAAAGAAATCTCCCCGCTTTCATTTGCACACGGAAAGAGCACCTCGCGGATCAGGTTACACCCCTCTGTCAGCTCATAACACACACACACACACACACACACACACACACACACACACACACACACACACACACACACACACACACACAAACACAGACAGACACACACGCACGCGCACGCACACACACACACACACACACACACACACAGCACGCACGCACGCACGCACACAGACATACACACACACGCACGCACGCACACAGTAACGTCTGGAATGTATGTTTATATAGGCGCTGCTGTAATATAAGTCACATTGTAACATCAAATAGATGGAGAATAAGAACGAGAGAGTGCCCTAAAGAAAGGGGGAGATGTCTAGATAGTGTAGGGTAGCTTGTGGGAGTTTGAAGGACGTCAGAACAGAAAATTCACGATTCTGCCTGAACAGCACGAACTTCAGGGTCATGCACAAATACAGACAACTGACACACCATTAATAACTTTCTTAACCGGGCCTCATTAAAACCAAAGAGAATGCTAGATCATTTTAACAATGATAAACCGTAAAAACATAAAATAAATGTTAACTGAAACTTAGTATCACAAACTTAATGATTTACTGCACAGTTGTGCAGATTTAGAGGGATTTATGTTTTTATATTTTGGAATTATGCCACATTCTAAGAGTCAAACTTGAATATGGTTTTGTGCATGTTATGTGTGTACAATATGTGTGTGTGTGATTGCAGTGATTTTATTTGACAATTTATTTGTCACATTAACAGAAACATACAACCAGATATAATTCCAAATTATTATTATTATTATTTGTTTGTTTGTAGAGCAAGCAAGTGTCATCAAGTCTCATGCCGTTTAGATGAAGGGAACACACGTTTATTTATTTCAATTTGATCAAATGCCATTTGGGGTTGCACACGACCTCAGAAGTGCATAAGGGTTAATATAAATATACATTTATAAAATAAATATACAAATATCTTGAAACTATGTATAAATAATGCAGATTTTTACACTGAAAAAGGCCTGCTTGGAACATATTGCAAGCTGCTATTTTGCTTTTGAAATGACTAAAAACAAATAATAAAATCACTTGCTATAATCCCAACGAAAGCCTCAAAGTACTACTACAAATGTTAAAGTAAACCTCTTGAGTTTTGCCAGGGGAGCTAACACTGACTGAATTGTTCTGTTTTGTGGCAGGCGATGCATTTTCGTTAAGTGATGTCATGTGGCCTGCTGTGTCCGTCTCTGAGAGACGACTGGGAGTATTTCTCATTTCAGCAGCCACTCGCTCACAGTTGGGGAGTGACTACATGTCTTTCTCATTTGCTGGAAGTAAAGGGGGAGGTGGGCAGAAATACCTTTGCTGGCAGCGTGAAGTGCACCCAAGAGTTACACTTGGGCAGTATATGCACTTCTGTACTTTTGTTGTGATACGACCTTGTCAATTTGTACCAATATTACAGCAATTTAGGCTCTTAAAGAGTCAGACCTTTATTTCCTCACAGCAAGATTTGGTATTTTGTTGGTCACTGCTAAAACAACAATTGCTATAAATAAAGCATACAGCAAGTTTAACTGGTTAATAAAGAACCAAGCAACTAAGCTGAGACCGAGAAGTTCTGCTAATTGTTGGAAACAGATCACATTCAATTCAATTTTTCTCAGAACTGCATGATATACACATATTATTTTTTTCTTTTTTGATTACTTTAATCCTCAATAAAGGTTCCTTAACTATTAGACTATTTGAGAATGATAATTGTCCAGTTCCGCAGTAGTACAACCCCCCGCCCCCCCCCCAAAACAAACAAACAAATAAATACATAAATAAAGATGTAGTTTCATAGTAAGCTACAAAGGTTACATATCAACTTATCTAACACTTATAAGTACAAATTTGAAATACAATTAAACCTGACCAATGAATTATTAATTTAATTTGATATCCATTGCTGCAAAGGTCAGCTGCTCATAAATTAGCTTTGCTGGATTCCAATCTATTCATGGCTGATTTAATACAACACATTAAAACTGACAAAAAAGCTGAGACGTCTAGTGAAACTCTACTTTATTATATCACATTATATACATCCATTTGTGCTTTTGAACATCATTGTATCTCAGTGCCCTTAGTGCTGTTGTTATAGCTGTAATTATGCTCTAATACACATTGTTATGTTTAGTAATAAGGGACACAATAAACAAAGACTGTTAAAAGCCTTTATAGCGAATGACTACTGCATAATGTCAACAATAGACCACTATAAATGGCATCTTAATTAAATAAAGCAATTAAAAAGTGAAGTGAAAATTGTCAACGTATGAAGATTTGGAGTTCCTTGAAATTAAAAGAACATTCTAGAAATACAGAAAG